>BLKR01013119.1:0-13626 GCA_011170035.1 Teleogryllus occipitalis | reverse complement strand
ACCCAACCAGGCATTCGCCGACCGGCTCCCGGCCAGATGCGCACTCCTCGAAGACTCGAAGCGGAAGAGATCGGAGCGTCGTCGTGCCCGGCGCAGGTAGCCTGCTCCCCTTCCACGCCGCCTCCTGACTTTTCCCCTAACGTCACATAACAAAGGCTAGCACGTGGACGCATAACGTTTCGCCTACGTCACGCGTCCGCTTGTTGAAATGTGTTTGTATCCACGACGCTACATTATGTTCATGCACTCAATTCGTCAATGCGTTCGTTTACAGTTAGCTCATTTGTAAATAGCTTCTAATCACTATAGTTTGCAATGCATGCCATCACCCTTCATGGCGTTCATCTGTTTCTCGACGTACCAAACCGATTCTTTCTTAGAAAAACTATCTAGTGACCTGTAGTATCAAAAATGCTGCTGAACAAAATCACTCGAAATGGTTTTCCAAAAATTAGCATGCACACTTCTCAAGAACTACTACAAAAATTCTCTCCTATAACACTGCAATGAATTAATTTTTTTAACAAAATTGGCCTTCACAAGAGCTGTAATAACTTAGAATAATATAAACGCAGTACAGCAATTCAGTACCAACAGGAGTAGATCTTGATTCACTGCTTATAAACCGCTTCGGAGTCTGCATGTGACTGATTAGTAGAAATAACCGTAACAAACTATCTGATAAGGCAACCTCTAGAATTGAGAGTCTGAAAGTTCGTAAGACAAGCACTAAAATCAGAATAGTCACCCACTGACTCGACAGAGATCAGTTGCCAGCAGTCAGTGTTTGAGGAACTCTTTAACTTTGTTTAAAACGATGCATGTACTTAATCTTTTTATGCAGTAAATCCTATCCAATTTTATCTACTCCTGTTGGTGTAAAAAGCATCTATTCAATCCTCTAGCTTCTTATCCTCCGCTACTCTGCTGGTGCAAGCTTTGTCGTAAGCTATTCTATCCTATTATAATCACTCTTATTAAATGCCATCCAATACAAAAAATTGCATTACATTACTTCAAATTGCATTCAAAACAATACTATTCCACCTCATTCCCTTCTAACTCAACCCACTTCATAATCATATTATTCTATCTCATCCAAAAGCCGAACCAATACAAATCAATACAATTTAATTTCATTACAATGTATTCGATTTCATCACATTTAAACTCCACTTAAAAGAATATCATCTGTGCGCATCGTATTGTATCACACCCTGGCCCTGCCCAATCCCCATCAACCCCCAATCCACTCGAACTCAGCCAAATTCTTTCCATTCCATTCCATCCCATCCCATATTATGCCAATTCATCCTAATCCATCCTAACCCCGCCCAATTTATTCCCTCCCATCCCATCCTAAGCCAATCCCACCCACTTTACCCCAGCCCATCCCTTCGTATTAAAACCTTTGCGCCGCCGCTGTGCTCACCTGCGCGCGAAGTCGGCGAGCGCGAAGGGGCGCGGGCGGGCGTCGTCGTGGGCGTGGGCGGGGGCGGGGGGCGGGTCGTCCTCGAAGACGTCGTCCTCGGAGTCGAGCAGCGAGGAGGCGGCGGCGGACGGCGGGCGCGACGAGTGGCCGGGGCTGGCCTGTGGTACCAGCGCCTCGCCCGCCCCCGCCCCCGCCTGGCCCGCTGCTGCTGCTGCTCCTCCTGCCCCGGACGCCTCCTGAACAAGCAACACTTCATTATTTACTAGAAAAACACCCGGCGTTGCACGGGCTTTCTTCATACACAATCCTAGTGGAAGAGGGAAAATATCAATTTTTACATACCCCACGGTGGTTAAGATTGTTATTTTTAAAGTAAGTGGTTCTAATTTTAATAAAATAACATAGTTTTCTTCATTTTATTTCACAGTGAATTACAATTAGGTTAAAAAATTGTATCTTACGCATAGCTACTGGACACTAGCGAATCTTTTAGGTTTAAGACCTACCTGGTATGAGGAAACCCGGCTAACCGACGTGTAGGTCGGCGCCGTATTTTGACATCCAGCGGGGGTAAGAACACCGTCAACACCCGCGATAAAAATATGCACTACACATACAGGACTGATGACACTAGCTGTTGACTTGCCCGGAATCTCCCATCAATAATTCAATCAAACCCAACGTACAGGACGCCGCGAAATGATTTAATTGGACTAGGTATGACTTCATCCAATCAGATTTGATGTGACTCCACCTGACCCGATGCGACCCAACATTTTCCTGCCCAGCTCCACTCGGTCCGTCCGCCACAATCTCATTAGAGGCATCCGCGTCTGATATCGCGATTTGATTAAATTGTTGAGAGCCACCCGCCTACGTCGTCTGCTCTTGTTGCGGGATCTGATTCAATTAGACCGGGTCTGACCCCATCCGATCCGACCTGATCCGACGTTTTCCCACCCGGTTCAACTCGATCTCTTCGACACAATACCATTAGTCCTCCACATCTGAAACCGTGATTTGATTAAAAGGTTGAGTGCTACGCACTTGCATCGTCATATTCAATTAGGACAGGACCGATCCTACCTGATCCGATCCTACCTGACCCGATCCTACCTGATCCGATCCGACCTGATCCGATCCGACATGATCCGATCCGACATGATCCGATCCGACATGATCCGATCCAACCTGATCCGATCCGACCTGATCCGACCTGATCCGATCCGACCCGATCCGATCTGATCCTACCTGATCCGATCCTACCTGATCCGATCCGACCTGATCCGGTACGAACCATCATTTTCTCGGCCTGGCTCAACCCGTTCCGTCCGTCCCAATCCCATTCGACCCTCTGTGTCGACTCAGCGCTTTCATAACCAGTGGAGGGCCACCCACCTGCGCGGTGGTCTGCTGCTGCTGCTGCGCGGGCGGCGGCGGGGGCGGCGTCTCCTTGCGCCGGATCTCCGGGAAGTCGTCGGGCTGCGCGATGAGGAAGAAGATGGGCTGGTCGGAGATGTGGTCGACGGCTGAGTGCTGCCCGTCCTTGTCCAGCACCACGTCCACGTACGTGTCGCACAGGCGGTCGAAGGAGCGCCGCAGACGGCGCAGGAACACGCTCATGTCGCCCAGCCCACCGCCGCCGTTGCCGCCTCCGCCGACGCTGCCGTCGCCCGCCGCCCCGCCCAGCGGCACGGGCAGGCTGCCCGGACGACGCATGATGCCGCTGCCGCCGCCGTCCGAGTCGTCGTCCTCCTCCCCGTCCCCGTCCGACTCGTCCGCCGCCTCGCCCTCCGCCTCGCCCTGCAACCACCGCCACGCGCTTGCAACCCTGCGCTTCTATTGTCTTACTTAAATGCAGGGTTATTTTAAGTTAGTATAAAAGTAATATTAAATAATGTCAAAACCATTCATTCATATTTATCCGGGTGATCTTCAAATCTCTCGGCGTGTTCTTAAGTTTTAAGCCTATTCCGCCAGATGTCTCTCCAGTTACTCGTTTGGAGGGAATAATGGAAAGAAATAGCGCCGAGAAACATGCTAAGTGTAACTTGTAGTAACATTAATTTTCTGGAAAATATTGTGTTCAGGGATGAGACCACGTTCCACATTAGCGGTACCGTTAACCACGCGGTTATTTAGCAGACACCCACACGAAGAACTTAAATCACACATGCGACTCACCTATATTGAATGTCTTTTGTGAATTGAGTTCCGTCTAAGTTTCGTGGCCATTATTTTAATGAACACATGTTAACGGGAATTACTTATAAAAATTTGATGTAGAACTATCTGACGTTACAACTTTAAGAGGACATGGGTGAAATCATTATTCAGCAAGATGGAGACCCTCCACATTACCATCGAGCGTACCTATACGCCTTTGGTTTGAATCTCGTAATTACATAACCCGGTGATTACAGTTGTCAGTTTGTTCTGTTTTTAGTAAACTTTCATACCCATTTTCAATAACCTTTATAATGGGTACTGATTTTTCATCTATTCTACTTATATGGAGAGTCAGACAGAATCATAAGCTACAGTAATGAATTCACGTTCTGACAATTTTCTTCTTGTATGGGCGGAAACGTTAAAAGTCCCAGGGGTGCAACGGTTCGACAAGTGATACGACTATCTTCTCACACTGAGCACAATAAACTCTAAAAATACTCTTGGGAAAATTTCCTTTTTCAATTTCCTTCATTAACATTCCTGCATCCAGATCATATCAAAGTAAGGATACTACAAGTAAGGCAACTAGATACTGATTTATTGTATCTCAGGCACGGAAAAATTCGTTCTAGGATCGGGATTTCTAGGATGATACATTAAACTCTCAAAGGGGGCCGATCTGCAGCAACACGATTTGTCGCAGTCGAAAAGAAGTCGTTTATCGGCCAAACACCAGTACAAGATGAATTGCTTACCAATCAGAATAAAATGTCACATATACAACATTTTTGTACGACATTTCCTACCGTGTTGGCAAAAAGTGATCATCTTCGTCCTGCGTACGCGCCCTAGAAGTTTGTAACATTTATTCCGAGACATGCCGTCCGCGTGGTGACTGACCTCTGACCGCGCGCTGCGCGGCTGCTCCAGCAGCAGCTTGACGTTCTCCTGCGACGCCCCCGAGCGGCGCAGCTCGTGCAGGCACAGGTCGAACAGCGTCACCAGCTTCAGCGTCCACGCCGCGCCCGCCTGCCGGTACAGGTTGGCCGCGCGCTCCAGCCCGGCCACCTGCGTCACACGCCAGCCGCTCAACGCCTATACTCCCATTGATTGGTTTTATCGTGTTTCCGGACGCGTCGACTGCTTGCGTCATTAGTCCCGTTAGTGTAGTGCATGTTTTTTTTCTCGGGAGATGGCGGTGATCTTCCCCCGCTGGATGGCGAGATCCGGCGCCGACCTACCGTCGGCTAGTGGGGTTTCCCCCTAACCAGGACTCTCCCACCAGCGGGGCACCGCCCCAGCCGGGACTAGCTCTAAGCTCCCGACCGGTCTCCCGGAATATGTGGTAGTGTAGTGCATGTTAGTGTAAGTGTGTGTGTGTAAGGGGAGAGGATAGGACAAGAAAGAGGAAGGTCAGATCGCGCGCGGTCCGTGGCCCGTTTGGTAAGGTACTGCTCCGGCATTCGCCTGGTGTTGATCGGAGAAACCACGGAAAACTACCGATCAGAGCAGCCGGCCGCTAGAATTCTCCTCCAGACAGCGACTGAATTCGACCTAGCTGAAAAGCTAGTGTCGAAAATCCCGCCGCCGTCGGGACTCGAACCTAGGACCTCCCGGTCAGAGGCGCTGCAGTGACATCAGTTGATGCACTGAGCTACCGCTCCCGGGGCATATACTCCGATTTGAATACAGGATTACAACAACGAAACTTCGAAAACAAGCTCTTAAGACAATCGTCTCCAATATTATTTCAGTAGTATACGTATCTTTTGGAGTTCTCACCTTCTGCATGTGAAACGTGTGTCTTCGGACACGAGGAGTGCTATTGGCATCAGTAGTCGACCTTGGCATCATCGCTTTAGGTCGTGGAGAGAATGCTCACCTTCTGCACACGAACTTGAGGCCTCGGAATCTAGGGTTGATACTGCCACCAACAGGGACTTCTCCGCTTTAGGATACCGATATTACTCACCTTCTGCACGAGAAACGTGTCTTCAGACACGAGGCGAGTTATTGCCACCAGTAGTCTACGTTGACATCACTAAGGTCGTGGAGGGAGCGCTCACCTTCTGCACGAGTAACTCCAGTTTCCAAACGCAAGTCGTGCTACTGCCACAAACAGGGTCATGAAGAGAGCACTCACCTTCTGCACGAGGAACTTGAGCCCCGGGCGCGAGTCGAAGTCGATGGCGCGGTCGTAGGAGAGGTCGAGGCAGGCCAGCAGCGTCTGGATGTGCTCGGGCTGCATGTGCGCCATGAGCCCCGACAGCCGGTTCTCCGGCTCCTCGTCGGCGCCGCCCTCGCCGCGCCGCCCGCCCACCCCGGGGCTCGACAGCAGCACGTTCGCCAGGCTGTGCACAGCAGACATCTCAGACAGCGGAAGCTCGCGAAGCAGGCGTGGTCAAAGCAATGGTCCTAGATCCATCGTCTATGGCAGGGCTACTTAAGTGGGCGGTGCACATCGCCAACGCTTAGATGCGGACAGTCTAGTCCGCAGCTATAGACATTTTGTATTACCGGCATTACAATTTAGCAGCGGGTCATACCGATTGCTCACAAGGAAATACTGACAGCACAAAGCACTCGAGTATAGGGATCAGCCAGCGGAATTGTGGATAGCGGGCGTGTTCAAATCAATGGCTCTAGGGCCGCCGCCTACGGCAGAGCTACTAATGACTGTGACCCACTTAGCTTGCACCGGGCCAACGGTTAGCTGGGGACAGACTACCGGCATCTTAAATTACCATTTGGCAGCGGGCCACGCCGATTAGCGAAGTAGTACTGGCCAAAGGGACCCCCAAGTGAGCCGCCCAGTTGAACAGGCCTACCCTAGGATGTTGACCATATTATATGAACTATATATGATGATTGTATTGATTATATGATATATTGTATGATTGATTACATGGTCGTATTATTACATGATTGATTATTTTGTTTCCGGCGCGTCAAGTATGAAGGTCATTAGTCCCGTAGGTGTAATGTGTATTATAGGGTGTTCCTCCGCTGCTGGAACGCGAGATCCGGCACGGACCTATACTGTCGTTTGCGGGGTTTCCTCCTCTAAGTGTCTCTACCAACAGCACCCCCACAGCCGAGTCAAGCTCTACGATCCCCACTGGTCTCCCGACATGTGTGGTAGTGCAGCCGCAGGCACAAAGGATGGCACCGGCCCCACACACAACACTTCACAGCCAGTTGTGACAAGATTTGGATTCTTAGGGTGCGGGAAGCATCCGTAGAGCAGAGGGGATAGGGAGAGGGGTACGGGGAGAAACTGGCTTGGTCAATGTCCCAGGAATTTTTCGGGCCACGATGCCTTGAATCCAGTTCGTTAAACTAGCCACCTCGTATTAACTAATGAGCACTTCATTCGACTAAATGGAGTTCGATGGTTGTTTTGAAGTTGTTTCTACTTGTACACCAATTTAGGATAATTTGAGTATTAACCGGCTGTTTCGAGAGTTAGGCACTATGGGACTTCAACCGTAACAAGTTCATCTCCACCTTGCAAATAATTAGACGTCTTCGGAATGTCTGAAATGTTCATGACATTTTGTAATGATTCCAAGTCCCTGGAACACTGTTGCTCAAATGTAAGATTTCGTAACAAACAGCCCCCGGGCGCCCATTGCAATGCTCCGCATGTCAGCAAGGCAATAATAACGAAATAGTTTATTATTGTGACAAGTATTCATGAGTATATACTAGGTTTTTCCATTCAGCTTACAAAGATGATAAAAGTGGAATTTTAAATGACAATTACATACAATTCAGCCGCTGTCTGGAGTAGAATTCTAGCGGCCGGCTACTCTTATAGGTAGTTTTCCGTGGTTTCTCCGATCAACATCAGGCGAGTGCCGGAGTACTACCCTAACAAACGGGCCACGGACAGTGCGCGATCTTTCCTTCCTTGTCCTTGCTTTAATCCTTACTTACACTTTCCCTTACATGCACTTCATTATCACAATTGTTAGGAGCTTAGAGATTGTCCCGGCTGAGGCGGTGCCCCGCTGGTGGGAGATACCTCATTAAGGAAAAACCCCGCAAGCCGACGTAGATTGGGCGATGGATCTCGCCATCCAGAGAGTAAGATAACCTCCCGCGTAGAAAACATTCACTACACTTACGGGAATTATAAACCTTAGAATTCGACGCGCCCGAATCACTAATCAATTAACCAATCAACCGAAATAATTTGCGTTACTGATGTTGCCTGCCCTACAATCAGCATTTAAAGTTTTTTATCACAAGTACACCTACTCCTGATAATTCAACTGTTAAACGCTTGAACTAAATAACCAACCAGCAACCAACTGCAACCAACCAGAGGCTAAACTCACATGTGCAACACCGTTATGTGAAGTTTCCCACAGTATGTTTGTTCATTGGCAAAAAGTGATCATTTTCGACGACACCCTAGAAGTTTGTAACATCCCGAGGATACTGTGTGCGTGCGCGCACCTGGGGATGACGTGTCTGGTGCCCTGCAGCAGCACGCTGCCCACCGTCTGCAGCAGCATCTGGTGCGCCAGCAGCCCCACCACCAGCGAGCGGAAGGGCACGCGCACGATGTACAGGTCCGGGTTGAGCGTGTGCACCACGTCGGGCGGGTACAGCAGGAAGATGTAGCTGCGCTCCTCGCCGTCCTACGCACGTTTCAGACACCAGGGGTAGGAACATTCGTTGTCAACAACTCAACAGGAGACGTAAAGCAAAAGTAAGAAATTCAAAGAAAAAATTTGGAACCATTTTTGACGAATGTCCCAAGAGCTTCATGTAAAGTGACCCCAAAAATTTATAAATGTTTTTCAAAATCGCAGAGCTTCGAATCAGTCCAGATCGACAGGGGTTTATTCAGTTTGGAAAAAGTCGTACGCATAGTTTAGGCATTAGTGTTGCTCACATATACCAGACAGACGGACGGATAGATGTTTTGCCGTCAAACCATTTTTTGGTATCAAGGACCCACAAAACATGGATTCTGGCCACACCACGTGATGGGGTATCTTTTTCTAAATTTAGCAACTGTATTTATCCACTTTTTCGTTATCAGGGCCCAGTAATAAGAGTTTTTCTGCCGAAAATTCACTGCTTTTCGCCCAGCATTACATAATTTTCTCTCTAGTGAGTAAGCGGTAGCCAGAAAGTAAAAAGAACTGAATGTTATACATTTTTGCGATTTTAACCTATTCTATAAATTTAGTTTTCTGAATAAAATTATACATACCTTGTTGTGAAATGTACTAATTTAACATTTTGTTTTTGTTTTTTCTTCCTTCATCTCCATGTGTCAAACTGGCAGTCACTTTGATTACAAGTATCTCATTTACGTTATATCTTTTGAACGAATTCATCTAGAAGGCTCTGCATTTCACTAAATGATAGCGAATAGTTCATTCTTTAATGTTGTTTGCAATCCAAAACTTTATCTTCTATGACTATTTACATTGCAAATGTGTTTTTTATTTGTTAAAATGTCGAGGTGACTGATTTCGTAAAAGGATTAACTCCAACGCTGATTTGTGAAAAATTACATTCTTAATCACATTTATCGCATTATCTGTGAGACTACTTACGGGCTAATTTTCTGTTTATTGTAGGAGTGAATTAAGTACTAATAAATATGTTACCAAAATGAGTACGGTAAGTAACATGTCATGATTTCTGAATTAAAGTAGTGTTAAGTGAAATTAATGTTAAGAGATGTGTCCCCTGAGAGCTCGTGTATCTGACAAACATCAGTGCAGGATAACTTGCCTACCATTCAGAAGCTACAAGTCAAAATAGTGTAACTACTACGAAATATGACATTTTGCCCCACATATGCATTAGCAAAATGTAATCATCTTCGACCCACCTACTTCCCCTAGAGTATACACGAGATTTTTCCCAGTGTTTTGTGATGAACGCTCAAATTTGACTCCGATACTAGCCTGGAAAGATAGTAGCCCCGTTCTCGCGGGGTGTCTCTACCCTGGCTTAATTGGAACGAAGATCCTGAAGGCGTTGCTTACCGGCTTATCCGTCTGCCAGCCTAAGGAACCCGAGGGAAATGAGGATAATCCGAAAATATAACTCTGAGGTGAGTAAAACTCCCTTTGATATGAACGTAAAGTGTACTTGGGCCGCTTGCCGTTTTTGAACACAAATGATCACTACCAACTGTCCACTACATACCCTAGAAGTTTGTAACATTTATTCTGTTGTGCTACTATTGCAGCCCATACACGATAGTCCTGGAAGTTTGTAACATTTCATGAGTTATGCCACTAATTCATCCCACAAACGATATGTCGTAGAAGTTTGTAACATTTATTCTGCACCCCTACCTGCGGGCCCGCGCCAGCCAGCGCCGCCTCCGCGGGGCAGCCGCCGCCGCCCGCCCCGCCGCCCGCGCCGCCGCCGCCGCCGGAAGCAACCGCGGGCCCGGAGGCGTAGGAGGAGGGCGGGGGCGGGGAGCCGCCCACGGCGCTCGCCGCCGCTTCCGGCCGAGGGCTCGGGTCGCGCTGGCCCTCCAGCAGGAACACCTGCCAATCAAAGCGCACACAGTCACAACAATGATTTTGGGGTCTTATAATCATTGATATTTCGAAGTCACGTAAGTGATTTGAACATAAAAGTCTCTAAATTAATGATACATCCGATTCACTTGTTCACTTGAATTCTCTAAAATCTCAAATACCTTGATAATCCAATTCATTGATTTATCGAAATCCTTCATAACTCGAATTCATTGATTTCTATATTTTGATATTCCCATGTTCGAAATTATCGAATTACTAGCGAATTCCTTTATATCCCGGATTCTGTGATAGTTCTAGTATTTTGATAAAACAACTTACTAGATATTTCCTTTCTAATTCAAAGTAAATTTGCTTCTTGATACTTCATATCGTATAATGTCAAATCATTTTATTACTCAAATATCCTCTCTTCAAATTTGATAAATGGATATTCCAGCGAATGCATTCCATTCATCATCAAACTAAATAATCCATTACACATCGGAATAAAATCAATACTGATACTTTCCATAAACTTGGAAGCCCAGATGCATCTACAAACTTTCTGTTGCATACAAATCAATACATTTTCTGGTGCGCTTCTATCTATGCTTTATTCATTCCTTACCTGCATGTGTAAGGCACATTTGTTAGCACTTCTGCTGGGCACCTGTGCTTGACTCCTCTGCCGCACTTTTGTGCTTCGCTCATCTGCTGCTCATCTGTGCTTTGTCTCCTATGCTGCACTTCTGTGCTTGGCTCCTCTGCTGCACTTTTGTGCTTGACTCACCTGTTGCACTTTTGTGCTTGGCTCATCTGTGCTTGGCTCACGTGCAGCGCATCTGTGTTTGGCTCACCTGCTGCTTTTTAGTGCTTGGCTCACCTGCTGCACTTTTTTGCTTGCCTCATTTGTGCTTGGCTCACCTACTGCACTTTTGTGCTTGGCTCACGTACAGCGCATCTGTGCTTGGCTCCTCTGCTGCACTTTTGTGCTTGACTCACCTGCTGTACTTTTGTGCTTGGCTCACCTGCTGCACTTTTGCGCATGGCTCACGTGCAGCGCATCTGTGCTTGACTCACCTGCTGCACTTTTGTGCTTGGCTCATCTGTGCTTGGCTCATCTGTGCTTGGCTCACCTGCTGCACTTTTGTGCTTGGCTCATCTGTGCTTGGCTCACGTGCAGCGCATCTGTGCTTGACTCACCGGCTGCACTTTTGTGCTTGGCTCATCTGTGCTTGGCTCACCTGCTGCACTTTTGTGCTTGGCTCATCTGTGCTTAACTCATCTGTGCTTGGCTCACCTGCTGCACTATTGTGCTTGGCTCACCTGCTGCACTTTTGTGCTTGGCTCATCTGTGCTTGGCTCACCTGCTGCGCGAGGTGCTGTAGGCGCGCGCTCTCCCGCGCCGTGCAGTCCCTACGCGCCGCCACCTTCACCTGGCCCACGTCGCCGTAGAAGGAGTGCGAGCCGGGGCGGAAGGCGGCCGACAGCTGCTGCAGCGAGTGCAGCGCCACCGACGACGCGCGGTGCAGCGCCGCCGCCGCCACGCGCCACTGCTCCTCCGTCAGGTACGGCCCCGCCGTCAGCACCGCGTGCCTGCGCATGGGGCGGGGAAACTGTTCTAGCTGGATGCAATACACGAGCCGTCAGCACCGCGAGCCTGCGCATGGGGCGGGGAAAATGTTCTGGCTGGATGCAATACACGAGCCGGCAGCACCGCGTGCCTGCGCATGGAGAGATGTTCTAGCGGGATGCAATACACGAGCCATCAGCACCGTGTGCGTGTGACAAGCGCGCTACATCAACTCAATATATTCCTCCGCTGTCAAGGAACGGCCCTGCCGTCAACACAGTGGACCCGCGTATGGGACGGGGAAAATGTTTCTTCTTGAACTCTATACGATAAATTGATTGTGATTCCAGGCGGGTCAACTACTATGGTCATTAGTCTCGAAACTGTAGCGCATGTTTTTGCTCGGGAGATGGCGGTGGTCTTCCCCGGCTGGATGGCCAGATCCGGCACTGACCTAACGTTTGTTAACGAGATTTTCTACAACCAGGTATCTCTCACCAGCGGGGCACCGCCCCCGTCAGAGCAAGGTCATATCTCCCGATCGGTCTCTAGGCATGTATGGTCGTGTAGTGCATGTTAGTGTGTGTGTGAAAGGGGTGAGAATAGGACAAGGAAAAGGAAGGAAAGATCGCGCGCCGTCCGTGGCGCGTTGAGTATGGTACTGCTACGGCATTCGCCTGGTGTTGATCGGAGAAACCACGGAAAACTACCGATCAGAGCAGCCGCCCGCTAGAATTCTCCTCCAGACAGCGACTGAATTCGCCCTAGCTGAAAAGCTAGTGTCGAAAATCCTGCCGCCGTCGGGACTCGAACCTAGGACCTCCCGGTCAGAGGCGCTGCAATGACAGTTGATGCACTGCATGTCCGCGCCTCCCTGCACTTGGCACTCCATGCCTGGTCGGACATTTTTGTCTGAAGTGTCGGTTTCGTTCAAATACGTTAGAGTAAACGAAGACAGTGAAACCTAACGACCACTTCCAAGGAGCCCGAAAACATTGGCTGTCGGATGAAGTTCGTTTTGGGTTGGTTTTTTCTGTCCGTTGCCGGCCGACCGTAATTTCGGCCGAAGTTACCTCCACTACGACCGCCGCCTTAGACTCAATCTACCCCTCCACAGTCAAGGAAGGGTTTTGTTGTCACTAACGTGTGCCTGGCTAGGGTATGGGTCATACTTTCAGATATGACACAACTCGATTCAATTAGGCTATTTCTTAACGATTTACGGGCTCGCCGTTATCACAACGTACCTGCCCATTATATAGAAGTGTATGACGATATGAAGCTCCTCATAAGACACCTAGTATGACTCAGTTTCGGCAGATAATTCGACACGAGCTATTTAGCTACATCGAATTCAGTCGCTGTCTGGAAGAAAATTCTAGCGGCCGACTGCTCTCATCGGTACTTTTCCGTGGTTTGTCTGATCACTACCAGGCGAATACTGGGGCAGTACCCTAACAACGGGCCACGGACCGCGTGCGATCCTTCCTTTCCCTTCTTTGTCCTATTCTCGCCCCTTACACACACACACACACACACACACACACACACACACACACACACACTCATATGCACTACACGACCATACATGTTTGGATACCAGTCGGAATCTTAAAGCTTGCCTCAGGTGGGGTAGTGCCTCGCTCGTAGAAGATTCCTGGAGGTGGAAATCTACCGCTAGGCTGCCGGAATTCACGCTCTAGCAGGGTAGTACCCACCCTCGGAATATAACATACACTACACGTACGGGACTTATGATCGTGTCCGGAAGAATGGAATAATCAAATAATCAATGAAGACAAAACTCACCCTCAAAGTAGTTTTCTACACATTACATCTTTATCTGAAGGAAACTACCGATACGTTGGAATATATTACTATCAGATATTAGACAGAATAAGAGATTATATGAGTAATATAAAATGAAACTATCCTCTCTCTAC
>BLKR01013118.1:0-13627 GCA_011170035.1 Teleogryllus occipitalis | reverse complement strand
CATCACATACTTTCTCCTAATTGTCGTAACTCTTACGGAACATAATTTTCCAACTTAGTCCTTCATCTTTCTCTAGAAAAACTTAACGGAACGACACCAAAAACATTCAAATAATTAATATTCATAGTCTCTAAAACTTCAAAACTTTTAAAGATTTAATTGCAATAGAACTTCAAGTATTGTGCTATGCAAATACAAGAATGTGCAAAAAATAGTCTAGTTCGGAATTAGATTCGATCTCGACACGTTAAACACTTAAGTTTAAGTAGTTTTTTTCTACCCTCAGTGTTCCCATGACGTTGAACCGTTGTGAAGAATGATCCTAGCATATACAAAGTATTTACGTGAGGTTATTAAATGGGTCCCACGAAAAAACTGCAATACAAAAACAAAAATTGAAATATTTCTGTAACCGAATGAAAATATTCACGAAATAAATGTTTTTTCACCTTATTGAGCAGATATTAGTCACATTTCTATACGAATTATAAAATATTTTAAAACCAGTATTTATTGGCGCTCATTCGCCTCACCTAACATTATTAATGTAGTTATCAACATTATTTTAAAAACGTATTTCTTTCTTACCTTGGCCTTCTCATTGTACAAGTCTTTTTGCAGGTTCACCATGGCATTCATTTCATCTGCAAAGAAAAAAGCTTGTAGTGTATAACATATAAAATATGTTTTTACGAGTAATGCACATTACGCCCATAACTATTTACCGGAGGCGTTCTTTCTTATCATATATCTGTTAATTTAGGAAGAATGTTTTTCAGAGTTCGAAGAAAATATAATGTTCTCCGATGCGATGTGTCATCACTTTCATCCAACGTATGATTCATCTTGATATTTTAAAGAATTGTAAGCAGTCTGACCGAAATGTCGAATTTATAATTTTATGGACTGCAGAAACTGAATTTTGCTGTCCAATAGTCTAAAGTAAGTATAAGATTTTATTTTCAGGCCGGACATTTATCCGTTTGAGAAACATATTTACATTTCGTGGAATGTGATTCTTCCTGTAACCGCTCTCGATTTTGTGAAATGATTTTAGATCCTCATTTTTTTCCAAATATGGAAGATGTAGGTAATAAGGCAACATGTAATATAACGATACTACAATAAAAACAACTTCTTTTATTCAACACCTACAATCGAATTCTCTTCTTTCTCCTCATTATTTCTGAAAAATTCCGATCTTATCCAAATCACCTATTGTTTAAGCAAGCTATATAAGTAATTTCCTACTGTAACTGCTCTTTTCCCCTCCAATATATATTATTATATAGGGATTAGCTGTTATCAGGTAAATTTATATTATCGTGGATTTGATAGCCTGCCTCTACAGGAATTCAGTTAAATCCAAAAATATGATTTAAAACCCCCCTCGTAGTATTTATTACAGGAAATATTATGATGTTTTCTGCTCCTGTTGCTTCGGTTTCAGTTGTAACTAATATAACATTTGCTGTCTCTAACAAGAAAAACAACAAAAGAAAACAAACATACACACTTGACACAACAATTTATTTTTATTAACGAAAGAACGTTTTTTTAACAATTCTCTCCCCTCTGCATGCATGCTTGGCCGTTACGTACTAATTAATTCTAAAATATAATAAACTTTAATTTTAATTATGCTAAGACTTGATCTTCTTACATTAATCATCAAAAAAATCAATCAAAGCGTCTCTATTTCCCTTTCTGAAGTCTCTGCCTTCTTGACCGATGTGTTGTTGGTTCCGATTCCACTTACCATATTTTATGCTCCCTCGATGTCCGTAACACTACACACGTAAGTTTCCTTCGTTACTGTCTTTTAGTTCCGTGGTATAAACACCTCCTAGTCACGCTGTTTACACTCTGCCATTTGTAAAACTTAACTACGCCGATATCGCGAGCAAACCTCTCTCTCGACCCGCTTGCTATCAGCAACAGCTCTGCTCTCTGTCTTCATCAACCGCCAGGTCGGTTCTCTTCTTTTGTTCATATTGTGCGCCTTTCATTTCATTCCGCGCACGAACTCCTATCCTGATTGGCTGTTCGTTCGTCCATGTTAATTTATTTTTCCTTGGCCTCTACCATTTTACTTCTTTCGTAAACTACGTATCCCACGGATTTTCTCACGTGTCCTTTCTTACTTTAACGAAACATTTACGTATTCTGCTACTGCCTCTTCAATCACTCGTATTAATATATTTTTTTTCTTTTTCCTAAACGATCGCATTTTCGCATCACTTCCTTCGGTCATAGTTGCGTTTATCGTGTTTACTGCGATATGTTACATTTACATTGTTCTCCTTTGTGATAAACCATCACACTACTCCAGATGATAAACAAATAAAACAAATAGAATATAAATACAATTTTATCCTAATTGCATTAGCACCAACATATATATAGAATAAATAATCATTATTACTACTGTTTACAACTGATAACTTATTCGCAGTAGGCCCCTCTATTTACAGTACATGACCTTCCTATAAATGTTGACTTTCGTTTCGTTGAATGAAATTTCGTGGCCGACGAAAATCACGGCTCCTTCCAGTATCCGGTAACAGAAAAGTTTCACTCACGGAATATTTGTCTAAAATTTGCCAATTTACGAAACTTTCCTTTCAATTTTTTTAGCTTTTATCGTCTGATTCTTATTTCGTATCAATGGACCGCTCTATCTCTTTTTCTGTGGTCTATGTCTCGTATGGAAGTCCCTAGATATTGTAACCGAACAACGCGCCGCGTCTATTTACGAGAGCCGCCGCCACAGGGAGAGCGCTAGCGGTCAAACTATCGATTTTTGTTTTCGATGTAGGATCCAGGCTCCAAGTTCTGTGGAACAAGGGAACTAGGCTCATTTTATTGTCATGATACGAATCGCTACATAAACGGATAGTGAGAGCCGTGGTAACGTGTCTAAAATGATTTTGTGTTTCTAAAAGGTAAGCGCCCAGCAAAAGGTAAGGGAATAGCTTAGCTACCGCCGTAACAAAGTAATTTTCCCTTCATCTTTCAGCACTCGGTTCGGGAGTTAACCGATAATTGTACACATGTTAATAACTGCTAGTGTTTTTCCGAAGGGATTACAAGGGCCCGACAAGAGCGTCAATATACCTTAACAATACTTCTTTAGTGGATCGTTTGTTTACAGACTACAGACGACAGGTGTTCGCACGAAATGTGCCTAGGATAACAACTGGTGTCAACATGATTGCAAATGAAGGTTTCTTATTTATGAGTGTTTGTGTCCCTTCTTGTCTTATTACACTTTAATGTTGTGCGGTACCATAATGTGTGTATAAAAAAGGTGTAGACCTTTTTGTTAAGATAAATTAATAATGAGTAATTTATTTAGAATCTTATTGGTTATGGACGATACTTTAAATATGATGGAACTCTATACTAATAGATTGTATGAGAGTGCCAAAAAGAGTTTCTGTTAATTTCTTGATATATTTGTGTAAAGGCTTGTGAAGTTCATCCATTTAAGATTAACTTGCCCAATTGTAGTGTTCTTGTATGTTTTGGGGGCAGTTGGCAGTGTAACATTTGTATTAATATGATGAAGTGCAAAGGTAAGGAATCTTATCACAGCTATCGTTCACCATTATTAATTTCACTAGTATAGAGTGAATAACGTTTCTGCACAAAATTAAAAACATGCAAATTGAAAGGTTTTATTCCCAATGATGGACTATTATAATGTTTAATGTTGTTGCTTGCTTGAATAAAAATATTATTTTAACTTAATTATAGTGATCATGTATATTTTGGGGCAGTTAGCAGGGTATTAATTTTATTAATATGTTGAAAGTAAGACCTTTTATTATAGGTACTGTATATTTTTTTAATTCAATTCATTTCTTTGAAGAGAATTAAATTTCTGCTTGATATCAGACATTCAAAGTGGAATATTTTATTCTTAGAGACAGATAATTCTTATATTGAGTGTTGTTCTTGCCTGAAGTAAAAGGATTCACGTAAAGCTGCTATTTTCTAATGAAAAGGGGTTCATTTTTTAATTTTTTTTTGTTCAAGTATACTATTGGTCAGTTGGTTAATGTGGATTTTTTTTGTGATGATGATAAAGGAAATGTACCAATAACTGATACTAATAACGCAAATATATCTCATCTATGAAAAATGAATGATTCCACTTGTTATTTTGTAGTTAACAAAGAGGCCCCGATCTCCACATCAAGAACATTTACTTCACGAGATTAACCAAATGTGAGGCTTCAATATAGATAGTAGCGCATTGCATTGCGTTACCGATTCCATCTTTTTATATCTAGATGTTACGGGAAATTGAACTGTGTAATATGTTGAGCGTTGGGAGCTACCAATTTATCCAGAACCGGTTTTCATGAGCTCGAAAATCACCATCCTGTCTGTAATTTTTATATTTTCTCCGTCATTTGACTAAATTCTGCCTGGCGGAGCTATTCGGTGAGACGGTATTAAATGTCGCCTGTTGTGCTACTCGTTGCTACTAGGGTCTCAATTCCGTAGGGTAGTTTCTACTTACACATTGAGCGCATTTCTTTAGGCCGCTGATTCAGCCATTTTGTGGTTTTGTTAGGAACCACTAATATACCAAACGCAATGTAAATATATTCGGAGCTCTCCAAATTGGATTCGACTGTTATTTCTCCTTAACTCCTGAATGCTGCCTAGCGAAACTATGGGATGAAAGGACATTCACCCCATAGTTAGCCACCGTTCAGGCTGCGGTACCCTCTGCGGTATCTAGGAACTTTAAGGGATACCTCCCACAATCGCACTCTGCTGCGGTGAGGCTGCACAGGTGCAGAGCTGCGGGCTGGGGCGCTTGGCAGAGTGTTGAAGCAGGCCCTGGCAAAGGGCCTGCAGTGAATTGCATGAGAGCTTAGGCAGAAAGGGAACTCATCATCATGGGTTAGGCCAGTCTTACCTGTAGTAGCAAAGTTTTCTAGCGAAGTCCATGGGGCATCGTTTCTTTGCATTTCCGTCTTAAGCATTCTCATTTGTACTTTCCCTAATAATTGTCATAATAGTTGTTTATTAATGCAATAAAAAACGTTTTTGAAAAGTAAACGATATCTATTGGGAGCAAAGCTACATTTAATTTTCAGAAGCATAACTATGGACTATCTCAGCATTTACTCAAGGAAAACTGAGATAAAAAGAAAAGAAAACATAACATGGATAAGTAGGATCCTTAAATCAGCAGGCTCATTGTAATTTATATTTCGCCGCCTTCACACTACGAGAATTAACCAAAATGAAAAATAATGCATTAAATATTATACACTCTCACACACACACACACACACGCTTGAAGTACATCACGGCTTCGATGTTTGAAGTAGCTCCAATTCAAAGTTATTTTCACATTTGGCTTGTATTACTAATTGCACAATGAAATGAATTTGATGTTAAAAACTAACCAAATTTTCATATGTAATATATTACTGGTTTAGAAAAAAAGAATCCGGAAACGCTGCGAGTATGTCAAGATTAAAACAGATCTAAGTTCTCTGAAAAAAGGAACTCTTTTCTTTTGCATTTTAATTTGGTGTCCAATTGATAAATAACTTTTGGTTTACACCACACTAATCATTACACAATTCTTCAAAACATAAATGGATAGACGTATCAAAAATTGGGTTAACTCCTTGAGAGATTTGTTTCCAAACTTACGAAGGAAACATTGATGGAAATCTGGGTATCTACGTCTCGCGAATCGTCATGAAGAATATGCATGACGAAAAACCGACTATACCTACATAGAAGAGGGAGAAGAAGATATTTGTCTATCGTTAACTTAAAAAGTTAGTCTTTAGACGGGTAATGCTACGCCTGCGATTGTCACAATTAGAATGAAACAGTTAATGTAAGATTAACGTATTTCAGTTCAGTCCTCAGTGCAGGAACATCTTTGGGAGTTGATACATGTTGAATTGCCGATTCACTTCGTCTCCTCAACAAGAATTCGATTTGTAAACACTAATTAACTACATTCTAACTTACCGTCAGTAGCACCAAGTTGTTCCTTGCACACTAAGGCTTCAGGACGAACTATTTGCTTATAGTTCTCCAAAGTTTCGGCCTGTAACAAGAGATGATTTCATATATCTTGAATGACTAACTACTTACATGGATATGCTGGTCGACCAAAACTGAAAATTCTCGAGTGATACATGTGCCTTACTTCTACAAAATGACCCTGACATATTAACCTTTTATTTAAGTCATCTTTTTGAATACCGCTGTAGGACGGCCAAAACCAATAATTGAGATTTATATTGCTTATACGAGTATTTCACGTCTATATAGCGGCCAGCGGTTCTTCTCTTATTAATAATTTCACTAATTTATTTTTCATTTAGTTCATTAAATATGCCCATTTATTCCCCGAAAAATCGTTGATTATCTCTGTTAAGAGAATGGGTACAAGTTAAATACCATCGTGTTATTAAAATTCCCAACCTATCAATCAGAATTCAGAAAAAAGACACATTTTTAAAAAATTAAGAAACTGTTATACAGACGTTGCCAAGGTATTTCCAGTCGGACATGAAACATGAACAAAAACGTATTTCGCGGATTACGTACCTTCATCAATTATAAATAATGGATAAATAAAACTAGGATGTAATTTTCTACATACACAGAAACAATATGTATCCATTTTTTGGTTGTCATGACACGGCAATAAGAGTTTTTGTATAGAAAAGTCGCCATTTTTAGGCGCTCTTCTTAGGGTGCATTAGTTAAACAAACGCAAGGAGAAGCACTAAAAGAGCAATGATTCGTACTATATTCGAAAAAAAGATAGGAAAACAAAATATTTAGGCAATGTTTGTCATAGGCACATTTGTTTGGAACATTAGAAAAAATTGCACTATTAGCTTGTCAAAAATAAAAGAAATGTGAAAATATGTTCGAAATATCTCAAATGTGTTTAAATAAATTAGTGTAATTAAAAAAATCTTTGTATTTCATTTTCTCCCACCGGGAGAGGTAGCTCAGTGAATAAACTGTTGTCACTGCACTGCCTCTGACCGGGAAGCCCTAGGTACAAGTCGCGACGGGTGGCAGAATTTTTGACATTAGCTTGTAAGTTCGGTCGAATTAAGTCCCTGTCTGCAGGAGAATTCCAGCGGCCGGCTGTTCTGATTGGTAGTTTTCCGTAGTTTCTCTGATCAATATCAGGCGAATGCCCGAGCAATACCCAAACACACGTGCCACAGACAGTGCGCAATCCTTCCTTCCCATTCATTGTCCTATACTACCCCTTACAAACTCACTTGCACTACCACATTTGCCGGGAGACCGGACGGATGCTCAGAGCTTGTCCCGGTTGAGGCGGTGCCCCGCTAGCGGTACCTGGTTGGGGAAAATACCGCTAGTCGACTGTAGGTCGACGTCGGATCTCGCCATCCAGCGGGGGAGGTTCACTGCCATCTCCCGGTGAAAATAGCAAGCACTACATGTACGGGAATAATGACCTCAGTAGTTTACGCACCCGGAATCTCTAACAATCAATAATTCAATAAATCAATCCATTTTCTCCCCCTCGAAGAACCCCCTCCAAAAAAAAAAGAATGTGGAGCCTCCCCACCCCATTGCCTCTATTTTTTAATTGGACAGCAATATTGGACAGCAAAATTTTAAAATTGCCTCTATTTCATGCAAATTCCGTAAATTGTTCGCAAAATTACGTTAATGCGAAGACGCATTTGCTCTTTAGTACCATTACTTTATTTTGAGTAACATAAAAATCTTCGCGATAAAATGTAATGAATAAGATGACTCACCGAAATGGCGCCGATGAAAAACAGCAGAGCAATGAACGTACGCATGTCTGCGGCTCTTTCTGTCTTCTAGAAGAATCTGCCCAAAGACTCGACGTTCACCTATTTATAGCTGAGCTGATGGCGGGCCTTGGCCGTAACCTTTCCTATAAGGAAAATGGATGGAATATTCGATGCAGAGCAATTTTACCGCTGTTATAAACCATGCAAACGCCTCCAGTGTTACACATTCGGTTTATTTTCTTCTTTTTTTCTGGCAATGACTTTCTGGAACCACTATTTGGCTCAGGAAATACCGCGAAACCGGTTTCTATAAAGAGAGTTTGCATTTAGAAACTCGCTTATAAAACGAAATGATAGAACGTACCACACGCTTTTCATTATTTTCACCGGAAGCGGTAGCTCAGAGCATCAACTGATGTCACTACAGCGCCTCTGACAGGGAGGTCCTGGGTTCGAGTCCCAACGGCGGCAGGATTTTCGACACTATCTTGTCAGCTAGGTCGAATTGAGTCGCTGTCTTGAGAATTCTAGCAGCCGGCTGCTCTGATCGGTAGTTTTCCGTGGTTTCTCCGATCAACACCAGGCGAAGGCCGGAGTAGTACCCTGACAAACAGGCCACGGACCACGCGCAATCTGTCCTTCCTCTTCCTTGTCCTATCCTCTCCCCCTACACACACTCTTACACTAACATGCACTACACTACCACTGCTGGTGGGAGAGTCCTGGTTAGGGGGAAACCCCACTAGCCGACGGTAAGTCGGCGCCGGATCTCGCCATTTAGCGGGGGAAGATCACCGCCATCTCTCGAATAAAACATGCACTACACTAACGGGACTAATGACCAAAGCCGTTGACGCGCCCGGAAACACGAAAAAATCAATCAATCTTTTAATTTCTTGTAAGAATAGTGTAAAATGCCCGTGTCCAGGCTTTGTCACTGCTACTAATATCGCCCAAAGCCCCGTTTTCCATGGCGCGTGCACGCGCAATTTCAAACGACCGCCGTACACAACTGCTATTGCCTCGGCTCTGTCGCAGTCGGCCAGTTGATTTGAGCCGTAGTATTTTGAGGTAGGTATGATAGATTTCTCTCAGGAAACTCACCGAAATAGCACTGACGAGAAATAACAGAGCAATGATCGTATGCATGTCTTCGGCTGTTTGTCTTCTCGAAGAATCTGCGCAAAATACCCAACGCTCACCAATATATAGCTTAACCGAAGGAAAGCCTTAGTCATATCCTTTCTTATAAGGAAATTATGGATGCGAAATCCGCTGCAGAGGAAATTTAGCGCTGATAAAACCGTTAGAACGCCTCCAATTTCACACGTTCTGCTCATATTCTTTTTTTCGGGCAGTGAGCTTCTGGAACAACCATTTTAGTACAAATATATTGGAAAACCGGTTTTTATAAAATGATTTGGCACTTTGTTTGCAAAATTTGTTGCACAAAATTCACTTTTAATGCGGAATGATTACAATTACCGTGCTAATTTATTTTTTTACATGCTCAGCCTTTTTTTTTTAGCAAACTGCACGGTCCGGTATTTTTTCGCGTACATTTTCTTAGGTGAGTTATAGCACAACATTCTGAGAACATACATAGTGTATGATTGAATTTATTAACATAAAAAAGGAAGAAAGAATTTGCAACAAAAAGAAGAAAATACGAGAAGTACAAAACATCGAACTGATTTCTGCCAGCCGCCCTTGATCAGCTTCGAATACTATCATTGTCCTGTCAGTTTCATTTATGACTAGGTCGTTTTAACTCTCTTCTGTTTGTACAGAATTACATTATCTTTATTATCCGTCGATGTAATTATTTTCATTAAATATACATAGTATGCATTGCACCTGATATTGATTATTTTGCGCTTCGGGGAACTTCACTTAAAAAGTCACTTTTAGAACAATATTATTCATATTACCACGATTTTTTCTTTACACGCTCAGCCCTCGTTTTACACTCTCGCTACAGAGTAAAGAAAATGTTATGTAATATATCGTGAAAAAACGGCGAATTTTCGGCAGAAAAACTCTTTATTACAGGGCCTTGGTAACGAAATATTAAAAGTTCAGTTGCTAAATTTAGAAAACAATCTTTTAACATGTGATGTAGCCAAAATCCATGTTTTGAATGTCCTTGATACCGTAAACTCGAAAGACGATAAAAAAGTCTGTCTGCCCGCCCGTCTCTGAACAACCCTAGCGGCTAAACTATTCAGCCGATTTTCTTCAAAATTGATATCCCCCAATCGATCTAGCTAATGTCGCAGCCCCTTGAATATGAAAACAATATTTTAATTTCGGGTGGTACTTTACGTGAGGTCCCTAGGACATTTTCAATATTTTCCAAAAAATTGCTCCATACTTTTAATAAAATGTTGTTGCTATAGTGTAAAAGACGTGTATGATAATGGTGTAGATCTCATTTTCGTTCAAAACTTTCATTTTTCGATAAATTCCCAAAACTCAAAATTTTTTCGGTGTCTTCCTACAACTAGAATTATGAAGATAGAGTTATCATCTCTTAATGAAATCTGTTCCTTAAAGATGAGTTTTGAAATAAGGTCATGTACAATACTTCGAAAAATTGCGTTTTTTGGGGCAATTGTGCGTGGTAATTCGAATGTACGTTGCTGTTTTAGTACCACCAGTTTAGCAAGCTGCACGCTTCGATGTTACTTAGGGATAATTTTAAATATTGCTCTGTTCTTAAAAAAACTGCTGTTCTGAATATAAAAATAGTTTAAAGATTGGAGTGATTTTTTTTGCAACACAGTTATCTCAGAAATATTCAGCAGAATAAATAGTCCCCTTGGCTGCCTTTTTAGTTCCTTATCGTAAAACATGTTGAATTTTTTTTCTTTGTAGTTTTAGAAGCTGAATCATCAGCATTTGTACTTTTTCTCTTCTGACGTTAGTTGGGTACAACCTACTTTTCTGACACTACTGTAGATGGACCACTCAATCCTCTGAATTGCAATTGTGTGTCGTTCGGCGACACAAATTGAATTCACATACTTTTTCTGAGAGGCAGAATTCTACTATTTCTTGAAATAAATATTTTCTTTGGACATTTTACTCTTAAAGTACTGTGCAAGAACTCGTTTGTGCTGTGTGTTTGACAAGAGACACGACAAGTGCACAAACTTTCAGACATCTAGTCCAGTGATATCTAGTACGATTTCTTATCAATTCTTCTGAAACAATTCTTCTCTATGCGGGCCTATTCTCTTCCTGCCCTTGCGCTAACGAATTGTGTTTCGTCAGTCTTTGATTCAAGTGCCGAAGAACAATAAAAAGAATAACTATTTGCCTGATTAGGGTTTCACAAATTTAATAACTCATATGTTTACTCTGTCCCCAGAAGGGATGGGTCACAACGGAACGAATTCTACTGCTGCTTTTCCTCATGTCAGCAAAATGAATTACTGCTGAGTCCATTTGCGTTCTAGCGATAGGGTGCCCTCCTGACCTTGCTCGTGAAATACAACAGACTTCTTGTCAAGAGACATAAGTAACATTTTCTGAACATCAGTCGCAATACGCATCTTATAAAGAGACGAGTGCTATAATTTGTTCTGTGAATAGTGTATACACTGTGCAACATAAGTGGCGATCACCGTATTAGATACGACAGATGTTTCAATCCATTTAATCTTTCTGATCACGATTTTAAGAAAAGAAAATCTCCAAGACGCCCAAACCATGGTTTACAAGTAGTAGTAGTTGTAGCATGGCGAGTTATATTACACCTTAGGGTGTCTCTCGCATCCCAGCCTCCGTATCTCTCTATCGGTGTAGTCATCATTGCTCAATCCTCTTTTCATCATTGCCTCTTCTACTCCTTCTCCCATGTAAGTCTTGGTTTTTCTCTTCTTCGATGGGTAGCTGGTTGCCATTTCCACAGTATTTTGAGCCAGCGTTCTTCGTTCATTCTTTGCATGTGCCCATACAATTTGAGTCTTTTAACTTCTATGGTGTCAAATATATCAAAACTTACTTCCACTTTACGTCTAATTTCTTCGTTCTTAATTTTATCCTTTAAAGTCAGTCCGCAACTTCGGCGCCAGAAGTTCATTTCCATTGCTGTCAATTTTTGTTTGCCCTTTTTTGTTACTTCCCATACCTCAGACCCATAAAGCGACATATTCTCTACAACAGTCTTATACAATTTTCTCTTTACACTCTTACTTAATTTATCTTTCCATATCAGTGGATGTAGTTGTCTTATAGCCACTCTGCCTTTTGCAATTCTGTTGCTAATTTCTTGTGAACTGCCATCATCTGCATTTATTTCTGCACCTAGGTATGTGCATTTTTTGCAGGGTTTTACTTCCGAGCCATCATCTAGTTTCAGACCTTTAGCACTTCCTCCTACAACCATATACTCAGTCTTGTTAAGGTTAATTTCTAAATCGCATTTCAAGTACACATCATAAAATTTCCGCATCATGTATAGAGCATCGTCTTCTTCTTCAGCGAACACCACCTGATCATCTGCAAAGTGTAGAGAGAATAAAATAGTCACCAATTTTAATACCCATATTACTACATTTCTTCTTCCATCTTTTTAGGGTTTCATTCAAATATATTTTAAACAAAGTCGGGGCTACACAGCACCCTTGTCGCAAACCTTTATTTATTGAAAATGGTGCTGAAAAGTTTCTCCCTACTTTTGTTTGGCTCGTACTGTCACTGTACAAATCTTTAACGGCTCGAATCAATTGCGTATTTACATTTTGTTTCTCCATTGCCATCTAGAGCATACATAATGGAACAGTGTCGTAGGCCTTACGCAGATCTATTAACACGAGGTGCGTCTCCAAGTTATGGGCGAAACGTTTGTCAGTTACCTGTCTAATACTAAAGACGTTATCAATATATGAGCGCCCCGCTCGGAAGCCGCTCTGTTCCTCGACATCTATGAGGTCTCTTTCCAGTCGGGTTTTTAATAGTATTTTCCCATACACTCGGCCAATGCTGCTAAGGACAGTTATACCTGTATAGTTCGCACACTGTTTCCTATCACATTTCTTGTAGATGTTAGAGATATATCCTTTTTTGAAGTCCTTTGGTAATTCTTCTCCCATTAAACATCTATTGAACAGTCAGGTAAGAAGATCCAATAATAAACGTGGATCGTGCTTCAACAATTCAAAGTTTACCAATCCCGGACCGGGTGCTCTTCCATTTTTAAATATCTGTATTGTTTTTTTCAGTCTCTCCCCTTGACAAGCCGGCTTCCCTCTCGCCTCAGAGCCTTGTCGACCCTTCCCCGTTAGGAAAATTAAGAAAGTAAAGCGTGAGAGAAGAAGAAGATGAAGAAAGAAGAATTTAATATGAGAAAGGGGGAAGAAAAGAAAATGAAAGAAACCCTCGCCCTCGCAACCTAATAGCGTCGGGGTCAAAATACCACAAGGGACCAAGATAGGTCTGATAGTAAAGACACCAGCAATGTGGTACAAGCAAGTGGAAATAATACCACATTACACATGGATGCCCTCCTAACGACAGTGCCACAGGTAGAGGGGGGGGGGGGGAGGAAATGGAAACAGCGAAGTCTGCAAATTAGGATAAGTGAGGTATCTGTTTAACGGGACGTTGTGAGACCACCCTTCGTCTGACTCCTATACGGAGACATGTACAGCATGGGTGACCTTACCGACAGCAGTACTGTCAAGTTTACCAACCAGCCAGCACCGCTACCCCCGTAATGCTCTCGACTTCAATGGAGTGCGCAAACCTCCTCGCCCGCACGGAGGAGAGTGCTACTGTAAGGCGGTGCCTCCTGGAGGAGGACCTGGCGGTGTCTC
>BLKR01013117.1:0-13633 GCA_011170035.1 Teleogryllus occipitalis | reverse complement strand
GATCCGACCGGACCCGACCCGACCCGACCCGACCCGACCCGACCCGAACAGATCCGACCCGACCAGCCATGCAAATGGCGCTATCAGGCGAATGCCGGAGCAGTACCTTAACAAACGGACCACGAACCGCGCGCCATTTTTCCTTCGTCTTCCTTGTATCCTCACCCCTTACTTACAAACACACTTGCAAAGGACAGTCAGAAAGCAATACCTCCTTTTTTTGTTCTGCTTAAAATTAGTTATGTGAAACATATGAATTTGGCACTACTCCTCAAACCTCCTCCTATAATCCACCGCAGTAGTAACTTTCTGATATTCGCAACATCATTCAGCAATTACAGTGATATCTACCGTCCGGTTGTCCAAGTTCCGGCGATACTCACGTCGGTAGCCTCGAAGTGTAGGTAGTGAGGAGACGGGATGCGTCTCCGAGCCGCCAGAACACTCCGTAGAAGTTTTGTTCCTAATAAATCGCTATCATTTGGTAGTTCTTCAATGTCGATATGTAATATGGTACGATAATTATGGTATTTCATAAACAAATAAATATTATATTTTTGATACGGTTTTTATGATGTGTATAGTTTTAAAGTTGTGTGCACTCTGTGTGGTGACTGCAAAGCTAAAGGTGAAATGTTTAGTAAAAATAGTAAAATATATTAAAAACATTCAAAATAAGTACATTATTGGAAAGTTTTGATGGATAAATAAAGACTGAAAATTTTTTTTACAATTTGTGAACTAATTGAATTTAATACTCACGACATCTTATCTCGAAGAAAAATGCTAACAGGTACATAAACATTCGTGAATATACACCAGTACACAGACGCGCCACAAATGCATCTGAATTGATTGTTTATTACATTTGTTTATTCATTGTTGCTCTTCTGTAATTAAACATGGCAGATTTGTTTTCTGTTTACATTAAAACGCAACTGCGGTTAGAGGTTAGTTTTTCCAATTTAAAAGTTAGCAAGTTGAAATGCGTCGAAAACTTTCGGAACGACGCAAAGCAGCGTCTCAATATTCTACCAAAATAGTTTGAAGCACAATAATGTTAAGACATATAACATGTAAAGATTACCGGACTTCCCTCTCTAAGCAAACTGAATGGACTAATTTCCTGAATTAAATTTTAAGGAGCTCTTGAAAAATCAACATGTAAGTATTTTAGAATTAGAATTATTAATTATTATGAGGTTATTTATTTGATATGATTGTTTTTTTGCTTCCAAAGATTTGTGAATTCTGTGATCTGAAGTAAAGTAGCTTACTTGTCTTAGAAAAAATGCTAATTGATTTGTCGTACATGCAAAACTGAATGGAAAATTTGTCAGTAATTCGCCAAATAAAATCAATGTTTTATGTCTTGAACGAATATTTTAATTGTTAAGCCCAACATTGAAGTAACTGTTCGTTCGCACTCTCTTGTTAGTCACTCAATACAAGTCTGACTGATTAATTCTCAGTAATAGTAAATTGTAATAATTTAGAGAATTTCTGAGTTAAGCATTTTGAAATGCTTTAATAGAGAAAACTGCGCATTTGAATTTATTAAGATATGAGTTTGTAATAAATTGAAACGTATTAAAATACAAAAGTAAACCGTATATTACGAGTAGAAGCAGATTCAAATAACATATATTATATATTAGCTATTAAAGAAATAAAGTGAATTTTGTAAAAGTACACAGAATTTAAACTATTAAGCTATAAAAAATGTTTACATAACGACTGAATTGTTAATTCCTAGACAACTTAAAGTAAATATAAATTCTTCAGCCTACATGATACTTCATAGAAAGGTAAATCTCAAAGGCGCTCTAATCTAAAATTAAGCGAGAAAACAACATTCAAAATTCGAAAAGTTTTTTTAGGACGATGCTACAGTCTAGAGAAGAATATCTAGAGCCCGGCTGCTTTCATCGGTTGTTTCCTTGGCTTCCTCTATCCTGAGTCAGTCGATACATCTGCCTCTTCGAGAATTATAAAAGACGGCAGCTCTACGCGGTCTTTGAATTACTTCCG
Source organism: Teleogryllus occipitalis (assembly GCA_011170035.1). Classification (NCBI taxonomy): domain Eukaryota; kingdom Metazoa; phylum Arthropoda; class Insecta; order Orthoptera; family Gryllidae; genus Teleogryllus; species Teleogryllus occipitalis. The sequence goes on along the minus strand of BLKR01013117.1, from coordinate 11,602 downwards.
TCAAGAATTGACCGGAGGTTTCAAAGTTGGTGATACTTTATTGACTTCCGTCAAGAGTTGAGACTCAAACTATAGGTCACGGATCCTTCCTTTAGGGCTCCAAAAATTCAGAGAATAGGTAGATATCACGGCTGACATGGGATCTATCGCTAAGAAAGGACGAAAAGGGAGAGAAATGAGAGTAGAACAGAGAGAAATACAGGTAAATGTTTTTGATTGATTGAACAGTGGGTGTGTGCGCATCAACTGCTAAAGTCAATATCCCCGCTCGTGTAGAGAATGTTTTCCTCAGGATGTGGTGGTGATCTCCCCCGCTGAATGGTGAAGTCTGGCGCCGGCCTACCTGTCGGCTAACTGAGTTTTCTCCAATCAGGTATCTCCCACCAGCGAGGCACCGACCCAATCGGGATGAACTCTAAGCTACCGACCAGTGTCTCCGCATGTGCGTTAGTGTAGTGCATGTGCGTAAGTGTAACTGTGTGTAAGTTTGGGGTGATGATAGGTTAAAGAAGAGGAAGAAAAGGTCCGTGGCCTGTTTGTTAGGGTACTGCTCCAGTATTAGTCTGGTGTTGATGGGAGAAACCACGGAAGACTACCGATCAGAGCAGCCGGTCGCTAGAATTATTCTCTAGATACCGCCAGAACTCGACCCAGCTACATATCTAGTGTCGAAAATTCTGGCAGCTTTGACAGTGGAAGCCTAGAACCTCCCGACAAGAGCCACTGCAGAGACACCAGTTGATGATCTGAGACACCTCTCCAGGTCTGTGTGTGTGTATTATGACGTCGAGAGAACACGTAACCCTTACAATCAAGAACTTCAGCCAAATATAAGTTTATTAGTAACAAAAATGCTAAACGATGCAAAATCTGCTTGATCAGTGGCCCTCGCCACTCTTCAGCGAGCTTTCGCACACCGCGTAACACTCCGTGACAGTCTCACGTGGAAAAACTGTTCCACCGCAGAGTCCCAACACATGGGATGCCCCACGTGCGTAGCTCGTCTCCGCGCCGCCCTGAGCGCAAGTTTTGTGCATCCGCACGAGGTCTTCACGCAGCTCAAAACCCATCACCTCGCTTTGCGCTCTCGCTTACATACCATCACACCACGTGACACACGACGTCATCTTGCGTTCGCGCGGTGACTCACACCACGTAATCGCCGCCACGCAGTTTGGGCATCCTTTCCCATGAATTTCTGGCTGTTTCCAGAAGACCTCATGGCGCCTCTGCCCCCTAGAGACCGTCTATTCAAACTCTCCTTACTCTGTCCTACCGGCATCTCTGCCTGCACTAATCCTGCCACGCGGCGCCTGTCTGGCGCCGGCCGTCCTGACCACGAGGTTCTACGTTCACTACGTCACAGTACGATAGTGTCACCGGGAGCGGTGGGTCAGTGCATCAACAGATGTCACTGCAGCACCTCTGACCGGGAAGTCCTAGATTTGCGTCCTGACAGCGGCAGGATATTCGACATTAGCTTCTCAGCTAGGTTCAATTCAGTCGCTGTCTGGAGGAGAATTCTAGCGGCCGGCTGCTCTGATCGGTAGTTTTCCGCGGGTTCTCCGATCAACACCAGGCGAATGCCGGAGCAGTACCCTACCAAACGGGCCACGGACCGCGCGCGATCTTTCCTTCCTCTTCCTTGTCCTATCCTCTCCCCTTACACACACACTTACACTAAGATGCACTACACTAACACACATTCCGGGAGACCGGTCGTGAGCTTAGAGCTTGTCCCGGCTGGGGTGGTGACGTGCTGGTGGGAGAGACCTGCTTAGGGGGAAACCCCACTAGCCGACGGTAGGTCGGCGCTGGATCTCGCCATCCAGCGGGGGAAGACCACCGTCATCTCCCGAGGGAAAAACATGAGCTACACTTACGGGACTAATGTCCTAAGCTATTGACGCGCCCGGAACCATTAACCAACCAACCGGTTAGTGTGTGTGCGTGTGCGATTAACGATAGTGTGTGTGTTTTTGTGTGTGTGTGTGCATGCGTGCGCGCGAGATTAACGATAGTGCGTGTGTGTTAACGATATTATAGCGGTTAACGATAGTGTGTTTTGTGTGTGTGTGTGTGTGTGTGTGCATGCGTGCGCGCGAGATTAACGATAGTGCGTGTGTGTTAAAGATATTATAGCGGTTAACGATAGCGCGTGTGTGTGTGTATGTGCGTGCGTGCGCAGGCCGGCGGCGCCCGGCCTGGAGCGCCTGTCGTCGTCGGCGTCGCCGCCCGGAGGGGCGGGGCGCGCGCTGGCGCAGGACGCGCGTCTGGAGCGCGCCCTGGCGCGCATGGAGGACGTGGAGGCGCGCGTGGGGCGGCTCGAGGCGATGCTGCACCGCGCCATCGGCGCCTCCGCGCTCTTCCCCCACGCCGCCATCGGGGCAAAGAGCATCGACGGCAGCAAGCAGCGCTGCCTGCTCGAATACGACGTATTTATTACTTTATTTATTTACTTCTTTTACATCTGGATCAAACTATCTCTTTCTTTTTACATCTCTCACTCTCTCTACCTATTCCTCTCTTCCTTTATATATCTACCTATACCTATGTCTATCGAACTTTTTATCGGGAGCGGTAGCTTAGTGCATCAACTGATGTCACTGCAGCGCCTCTGACTGGGAGGTCCTAGGTTCGAGTGCGGACGGCGGCAGGATTTTCGACTCGACTCGCTTTTCAGCTAGGTCGAATTCAGTCGCTGTCTGGAGGAGAATTCTAGCGGCCGCCTACTCTGATCGGTAGTTTCCCGTTGTTTCTCCGATCAACACCGTTCTACGTTCACTACGTCACAGTACGATAGTGTCACCGGGAGCGGTGGCTCAGTGCATCAACAGATGTCACTGCAGCACCTCTGACCGGGAAGTCCTAGATTTGAGTCCTGACAGCGGCAGGATATTCGACATTAGCTTTTCAGCTAGGTTGAATTCAGTCGCTGTCTAGAGGAGAATTTTATCGGCGGCTACTCTGATCGGTAGTTTTCCGCGGGTTCTCCGATCAACACCAGGCGAATGCCGGAGCAGTATCCTACCAAACGGGCCACGGACCGCGCGCGATCTTTCCTTCCACTTTCTTTGTCCCATCCTCTCCCCTTACACACACACTTACACTAACATGCACTACACTACCACATATTCCGGGAGACCGTTCGGGAGCTTAAAACTTGTCCCGGCTGGGGCGGTGCCCTGTTGATGGGAGATTCCTGGTGAGGGGGAAACCCCACTAGCCGACGGTAGGTTGGCGCCGGATCTCGCCATCCAGCGGGGGAAGATCACCGCCATCTCCCGAGAAAAAACATGCACTACACTAACGGGAATGATGACCAAAGCAGTTGGTGCGCCCGGAAACACGAAAAAATCAATCAATCGAACTTATATATTTATATTTCATTTATTTTTTGTTTAATAATGGATGTTACGGAGTACCCACGGAATACCCTCATGACACGATCTTCGTGATTGATGTCTTCTATCACAGATTCGTCTATTGGAGCGACATTTGTATGATCAGCCAGTTCAGCGGTCAGCGGTTTGCGGGTCGGATTTGCCGATTTTAGATTATATTGTATCTCCCTGATTCGCCTGTTGGAGAGGTCTCTTTAAGAAATGCGTCCTCTTTCCAAGAGGACCGTGATCGCCAGCCGCTTGCGGTTCGCGGTTCGGGCGATGTCGGCACCAGCTTCGGCATCCTCGTGTTTTTGAATGAATGAATGAGTACCTTATTTTACGTGGCGAGACTCAGGCCATGAGGCCTGCTCTTCCGTCTGACCACGCAAATTCCGCTACGCTCCTTTCACCAACCATGGGAGAAAGAAGGTATTACTTGGACGACGAAACAGGCAATTTGAATTTAGCTCAGAGGCTTCATTTAGACTTGAGGATCTTTTACATGCAGCAAATCTACTAACATGGGAAAGCCGGCTCCGAAGGAAGGCGTACGAAGTATTTTTTCGCCCTTAAAAATCGACGGCTTCGATCGGGTTTGAACCGCAAACTTGGATATAACAGCCCGATACACTAACCGTTACGGCATCCATGTACCATGTTTTTGGTGCAATTTTGCTAATAGATTGTTTGTTTGGTGATTCCGGGCGCCACAAATTCGAATATTAGTCATAAATAGTAGTGCACGTTCTTAATATCGGGAAGTGGCGTTGATCATCTCCCTTTGGCTGACGAGATCCGGCGCCGACCTATGTCACCTTAAGGGGATTTTCCCCAATCAGGTATCTCCCACCAGCGTGACACGACCCCAGGCGGGACAAGCACTAAACTCTCAATTTGTTGCCCGACATGCGAGGTAGTGTGGTGCAAGTTAGTATAAGTGTGTGTGTGTGTGTGTGTGTGTGTGTGTGTGTGTGTGTGTGTGTGTGTGTAAGGAGTGAGAATGAGAGAAGGAAAAGGAAGGATAAATTGCGCGCGGTCGGTGGTCCGACAGGGTCACGTTAGGGTACTGCTCAGGCACTCGCCTAGTGTTGATGCGAGAAACCACGGGAAACTACCGACCAGAGCAGCCGGTAGCTGCTGATAGACCAGAGCAGTTCCTGATAGCTGCTGAATTCGACCTAGCTGGCAAGTTAATGTCTTGATAGCGTCAGGACTCGAACCCTAGGATCGTCTTGTCAAATGCACTACAGCAACATTTTGTTTCACGGAGTTCATTGGATGTGGGGATATCAATCGATATAGACATTCAGTATAGTGTTGTTACTGAGTAACCTTATGAGGGGTCCTGACAATACTGGCCTGGGCTTTAAGGGGTATTTGTTGAAATAGAGAACTTTCTACTTTTTACGAAACTATAAATAGTGTTGGTTAAATATTTGCGTTTGCCGTTGATCGTACGTTTGTACAAAACTTCATCAATTCATTTCTCTATTGGACGAGACGTTGTACAATTATCTCGTTCTTTTCAAGAGATCCATGACCGCCAGCGGGCTGCGCAACACGGGTCGGCCAATGTCGGTGTCATCGTCTTTGACGTGTTTTTGGAGCAATTCAGTCGCTTAATTGATTGATTAGTGAGTCTGGGCGCGTGAAATTTTAAGATCATTAGTCCCGAAAGGGTAGTGCACGTTGTTTTATCGCGGGAGGCAACAGTGATCTTTCTGCACTAGATAGCGGTCACCGTCGAGGGAAGACGTTTGTTCAATTGGCATATCCTTTCCAAGGGGTCCACTAATGCCATTCTAGCCTGCCGCTAGAATTCTCCCCTAGGCAGAGGCTGAGTTTAACCCAGCTGATAAGATAGGGTCCAGCCATCGTTGGTACTCAAACCCTAAGACCTCCCGATGAAAGGCAATGCAGTGACATGTTGCTCTACGTTTGTTGGGTGTGGGGATATATATATATATATATATATATATATATATATATATATATATATATATATATATATATATATTAAATATGCTGAAAGCAGTGCGTAGCCTTGTGTTGGTCCTGAAAATATTGGTCTGGACTTTATGCAGTGTTTGTTGAAACAGATTTTCTACTTCTTACGAAGCTATTAACAGCCTTGGTTAAATATTTCGATGTGCCGTTGATCATATGTTTGTATAAACCTTCATCAATTAATTCATCTATTGGGCGCGACGTTTCTACAATTAGCACGTACTTTCCAAGGGGTCCATGACTGCCAGCGTGCTGCGCTACGCAGGTCGGCCGATGTCAGTGTCGGCGTGTTTGACGTGTTTTTGGTGTAGTTCTGCCACTTGATTGATTGATTAGTGATTTCAGGGGCGTGAAGTCTAAGATCATTAGTCCCGAAGTAGTGGTGCACGTTGTTTTATTATTGGAGGTGACAGTGATCTTCCCCCACTAGATAGCGGTCTCCGTCGAGGGAAGACGTTTGTTCAATTGGCATATCCTTTCCAAGGGGTCCATGACCGCCAGCGGGCTGCGCTACGCAGGTCGACCGATGTCAGTGCCGGCGTGTTTGACGTGTTGTTGGAGCACGATTAATTGATTTATGAGTGATTCCAGGCGAGTGAACGTTTGTTCAAGTAGCATGTTCTTTGGCAGGGGTCCATGACCGCCAGCGGGCTGCGCTACGTAGGTCGACCGATGTCAGTGCCGGCGTGTTTGACGTGTTGTTGGAGCACGATTAATTGATTGATGAGTGATTCCAGGCGCCTGAACTTTCCGTCACTCCATGCGCGTGAACATTTGTTCAAGTAGCACGTTCTTTGGCAGGGGTCCATGACCGCCAGTGGGTTGCGCTACGCAGGTCGACCGATGTCAGTGCCGGCGTCTTTGACGTATTTTGGAGAACGATTAACTGATTGATGAGTGATTCCAGGCGCGTGAACGTGTGTGCAAGCAGCACGTTGTTTGGCAGGGGTCCATGACCACCAGCGGGCTGCGCTACTCAGGTCGGTCGACGTCAGTGCCGGCGTGTTTGACGTGTTGTTGGAGCACGATTAACTGATTGAACGTGTGAACGTGTGTGCAAGTAGCACGTTGTTTGGCAGGGGTCCATGACCGCCAGCGGGCTGCGCTACGCAGGTCGACCGATGTCAGTGCCGGCGTGTTTGACGTGTTGTTGGAGCACGATTAACTGATTGAACGTGTGAACGTGTGTGCAAGCAGCACGTTGTTTGGCAGGGGTCCATGACCGCCAGCGGGCTGCGCTACGCCAGCCGTCCAATGTCGGCGACGGCGTCCACGTCCTCGACGTGCTCGTCCAACGTCGGCGGGGCTGGGGCGGTGGCGGCGTCGGTGCTGACGGCGGCGGAGCGCGGTAACGCGGAGGCGCTGCTGCGGCTGCTGGCCGGCGGCGCCAACGCCAACGAGTACACGGAGCGCGGCGACTCGGCGCTGCACCTGGCGGCGCGCTTCGGCCACCTGCGCGCCGTCATGGCGCTGCTGGGCGGCGGCGCGCGCGCTCACGCGCCCGGCGACCGCCTGCGCACGCCCTTGCACTGCGCCGCCGCGCGCGGACACCTGCAGGTGCCCAACTCGCGCCCGCGGACGCGAATGGCGCGACCGTTTAAACGCTTGATTGAGTGATTTAGTGATGTCTGGCGCAGCAACTGCTAAGGTCATTAGTCCCCTAAGGTTCGTTGGTTGTTACAGATTCTGGGCACGTCAACTACTGAGGTTATTAGTCCCGTAAGGTTAGTCAGTTAGTGATCCTGGGCACGTCAACTACTAAGGTTATTAGTCCCGTAAGGTTGGTCAGTTGTTAGTGATTCTGGGCACGTCAACTACTAAGATCATTAGTCCCGTAAGGTTGGTTGGTTGGTTGGTTGTTAGTGAATCCGCGCACGTCAACTACTGAGTTTCCGTAGAGACAATAAATTATCCCGTAAGTGTAGTCCGTGTTTTTCATCGGGATGTGGCGGTGATCTTCCCCCGCTGGATGGCGAGATCCATCACAATTCTACCGTCGGATAGCCGGGATCCCATAAGTGTGGTGCATGTTACCCCCTTGGGAGGTGATCTTCCCTCTACTGGATGGGGAGAACCGGTGCAGTCTTACATGTCGGCTGGCCTGGTTTTCCCATACCACGCTTCTCCCATCAATGGGGTGTCGGTATTTGCGAGGTACTTAGCGGTGAAACCACGGAAAACCACTATTGAGAGCTGCCGGCCCTTAGCATTATTCTCCAACTAGTAGCTGAATTCGACCTACCTAGGTAGCTAGTGTTGAAATTTTGCCACTGTCGGGACTCGAATTGTAGGTCCTCCCGGTCAGAGGCATTGCAGGAACAATCGAGTATCAATTGAGTCCCTGAGCCATCTGCGCCGGTGCCATAGTTCCCAGCTAGGTTATCATATTTTATTGATTACAAAAAATGTTAATAAAGTTGATAAGTATTTTCTAGTTATGCAATACAGGCTGAAGTAACTCCGGGGATTAACTGATCATCATCAGTGCCTCTGACCGGGAGGTCCTTGGGTTGCAATTTCGGCACTATGTATATTTTTGACACTATCTATATAGATAGGTGGAATTCAGTCGCTGGCTGGAGGAGAATTCTAGCGGCCGGCTGCTCCGATCGGTAGTTTTCCGTGGTTTCTCCGATCAACACCAGGCGAGTGCCGGAACAGTACCCTAACAAACGGGGCACGGACCGCGGGCGATCTTTCCTTCCTCTTCCTTGTCCTATCCTCTCCCCTTACACATACACTTACACTAACATGCACTACACAGCCGGGAGACCAGTCGACAGCGTAGAGCTTTACCAGGGAGGGGCCCTCCTGTGCTGACCGGCATAGGGAAAGCCCTGTAAACCGACATGTTGGTCGGCGCCGGATCTCACCATATAGTGGGAGAAAATCACCGCTACCTTAAGAAATAAAGCATGCACTATACTTACGGGAGAAATGACCTTAGTAGTTAATGCGCTCGGAATCACTAATTAATCTATCTACGCGGCGACACCTGGACGTCGAAAACTACTCAAATTATCGTACTAGTTGACAGGCTCAGAAATAATCTATTCCCCAAATTATTTTTGCCGAGAACAGCGATGCCGTTTGGATCGCGCTGGTTGCAGCGTTGCCATTACGCTTCCACACCAATGTTGTATATGATATAGATCGCTCACTGGCCCGCCTTATTTGAATCCGAGATTGCGCGTGGTAGCCATGACACTTGTTGGCAAAAGGCGTTTAAAAAACAAAATATATATATATATATATATATATATATATATATATATATATATATATATATATATAATATTCTAGCTCGTATTTTATGCACCCACAAGACAGACTAAAACTGCATGTTTCTGCTTTCTACACACATCGAAAACTATTGATATTTAAGAAACTTGATGAAAAATAATAATATTTTGCTTAATTACTGTCTGAAACAGAACCCATACGTCAAAGTAAAATCATGTTAGGATCTATGAGAAAGGACAATAAGTATATTTCATACAATGTAAAAAACAAGCTGTTATTTGCATTTTTTTAAATTACTGATTTCTTAAAAGTAATTAAGTCAGGGTTTGACGCACATGTTTCCCGTCAATGATTGCACAACATGTAATTATACGAAAAATGTTAATAAATATAAAAAATATTGATACTAAAGTATGTGCAATACTGTGTTAGAATGTGTATCAACCAGTGGTATCAACAGGAGACTTTTACCTAAAGCAGGAAGGTTTAAAATGTTCTGAACATAACCTCTCTCTCGGGGTTGGCGTCCAATCCTTCCTCATCGACACAACGCACTTTTTTGAGAAAATCCTCGTCTTTTTAGAGGAAAGCGAAAAAATAAAGATTAACTATAAAATTAAATGTCGCTTTTGTAGTATATTCTAAGAAAAACGCAAGCAGTATTTGAAAGTCCTATTTTTGGTGTATAGCTATGAAATAATTCCATATATTTTTTTAAACCTCTTAGTGCAGTTGTACGCAACATATGAAACAGGCATGCTAATGAATGCTCTCATGCAGAATGCATAACAGAAAAACTCCAAATATTGGCAGAAACAGTACCTATATCACAACGATAACACATGCACAAGAGTATGTTTTGCCAACAACTGTCATGGCGCAGCTGACTTCACTTTGCCCTATCCATAGAGTATATATGTGAGTCATCTGTATCTTATACATCATTGTTCCCCACTCCGTAACCCCGCCGCTTGCCGCAGGTGGCGCAGCGGCTGCTGGAGGCCGGGGCGCCGGTGGACGCCGTGGACGTGGACGGCGGCACGGCGCTGGCGCTGGCGGCGCAGGGCGGCCACACGGATGTAGGCGTGCCAACTGTTGCGCACGAGACAACAGCCTTAGCGTCCCTTCACACGGCGCCACTCGCTGGCGCCACCGAGAAGTGACACATGCGTTCCATCACAGCCACCGCCGACCGCCGCTGATCGCGAAAGAGAGGAAGGTTTCCTGAGTGATAATGCTGTGGGCTGAGGCGGTCCACAGGCTAGTGGTGGAGGATAAAAGACGCATCGAAGAGAAAGACAGGTTAAGTGGCGCGACTGTTGCAGAACGCTGCCATTTAGATGGGTGATCTGCCTGCAGGGATGCGGACGTGCGGCTATGCTGCTGGTGGCGGCAGTCACCGAGGGCCACAGCAGCGCCACTGCGCCGCTCGTGTGGATACCTCCATTTAAACCAATGCTCTGCTAGCAGTCGCATCACTCGCCCTTAAGGCCCCTTCACACGGCGCCACTCAGCAGCGATGCCGAGTGGCGCGTCTGCTAGCAAAGCGTTGGTTTAAATGGAGTGGCACAGTGGAGCATTCCGACCAGCAGCAGAGTCGACGCGCTTCCAAGGCACCGCCAGCGTGACAGTTCTGACTGGCAGCCTTCGAACTAGGCCACTCGGACGCGCCTCTGAGCTTAGGGGGCCCCTTCACACGGCGCTTGCGAGTGGTGCTTCCGCTGACAAAGCATTGACTGGACGTATTCACGGCCCAGTGGCGCATTCCCGCCACCACACGAAGGCACTCCGCAGCGCTTCCGAATGGTGCGTCTGCTGGCAAAGGATTGGTTTAAACAGAGGTATTCACACGAAGGACGTAGTCGTGCTGCTGTGACTCTCGGGTGGCGATCTCCCACCACCAGCAGCTCAGTCGCACGTCCGCGCCACAGACAGCAGAACAAAGTTCTAATAGTAGCCTTTACACTAGCTCACTTAACGACGCACCACTGAACCTGGTTTTACCTTCTGACTGCCTTTCAGCCGCCGGAGTCCATAGGGTTGTTACTCACGAATCCTTCGACTCTGCTATGTGTGTGTATGTGTGTATGAGTGAAGCGGTTCAGCGGTTCTCGATGGCATCACTGAATGGCACTCTATAAAGGCAGCCTTAGATTAAATGTGTTTCTGCGAGAAGTAAAATCTGAAGGCGCGTACGTGTCTTGAATCAACGATATAATTGTAATGTTTTCAATCATAAGGGCTCATGACATATATTATTTAAAAAATGAATGATGTGGTAACCAAAGCCCGTGACAGGGAGTGTAAAGGTGAGTGAAAGACTGCTCGACGGTAACGCCGTCCGGAAAATCGGGTATTCGATTCCCGGAAGGTGCCAGTAATTTACTTGATGTGTTTAACAGCTGTTTGTGGCCCCTAACGCAATCTAATTCGAAAGCCGACTGCTCTGATCAGGGTTTTAGCAGATCACATCCAAGCAAAAGCGGAAACAGCACCTATGCCAGCCCAAGCAACCTATGCAGCAGCCTATGTAACGGGCCACTGACTGCTCGCGTCTTTTTCTGCCATTCCCGTAATCATCATTATCACTTCATTATATTTCTCAATATGGACAGGGCCACCATGCTGGATTACATCTGTGCTAAAAGAATATTATGTTTTCTATGATTTTTTTTCATTTATTTTCTTCTTGTTCGGCCGTGAGGCCTTTCAAGAGCTTGAATACATGAATATGATCATGATTAGGAATGGGCATCCTTCACTTTTTGAGCTTTATATCGCTGCTCCGTTTGTTAGGTGTTTGAATTTGGATGGACTTGGTTAGGAGTTTATTTAAAATTTATTTTGTTTAATATTAGGCTATCTATTTGACTTAGGCTATCTATCTATCTATCTATCTATCTATATCTATATATATATATATATATATATATATATATTCTTATGGGCTTATTAATATTCTTATA
>BLKR01013116.1:0-13633 GCA_011170035.1 Teleogryllus occipitalis | reverse complement strand
AGATCGTGTCGTTGTGCGCGTTTCTCTTTAGGTTCCTCGTCCGATCTCATATTTTATGGTGGAGTGAGCAAATATCTTATTACCTTTAAGATTGGCTGTACTACACCGTGAATACATTACGTCAAAGGGGTTCTGTATTTCATTTTATAGACTTTTGTTTTTATCCTGTTTTCCATATCGTTAACAGATTCTTCAATCATTTCCAAAGTTCTGTCTTGAATTTACGTCATTTCTTTATGATCCCTAAGATCCTAGGATGTTAAAATAAATGAATGAATGAATTGAATGTAAATCAAAATTTCGTTTAAATGGACACGAACTATTTACTTTTATAATTGTTCTGATTGCCAAGGAACAAGAAATACTGAAAATCTATGTATGATAATGTGACATGTAGTACCCATTAACGTCATGTATTCGTGTTCAGTTATTATCTACGTCTCACATGCAATATCTAAGTCATGTTGTTTACAGCAATTGATTCCGATAATCAATAAACATATAAAATTGAAATGATGTACGTTATCATTCTATCCTTGTTTTAAGCGTGTTAAAAATCCATAAACGTCATGAGATAGTGAGAGAAATGCGTTGTGTGTTCAAGAAGAGAAACAAAATAAAAAGTCAGTAGTGTCGTGGTGATCTCGGACTGAAGGGTCGCGGGTTCGAGTCCCGCTTCGGGTCATGGTTGTATTTGTGTCCATCCTTTCACCCCCTGTCATCACCATTTCGTTTCACCTTCATAGTTACCATAACGTGAACTCCAATAGCGGTCGCTAACGACCTGGATGTTGATGCAACCTTAAATAACAAAAAACAAATTTCAAGCTATTCTAGATTCTTACACTGTGTCATGTCCTATAAAACGAACATTTAATAAATTTTCAATATTTTACCTAACAATGTGTATACATCTTCTAATACTTAAACCGCAGCCCTCGTGAGAGACTCTCTGAATCTTTCATCTCGCGTCATTGACACATTTTACGATTTGACACTAGAAAATATATAAACAAAAAACGTTGAATTTAATATGCGATACTAATAAAAATATAGACAAATCATCAACGTTACATTAAATACTTACGATCCTGAATTATTCCTATACAACGTAGTAATCTTAAGTGATACACGTGAACGAAATATCAATTTGCTGTAAATATTGATTCTAAGTCATGCAACACCGAAACATTTGGTCTTTGCGCACTCCAGGGATGCAACTCTTATTAGCAAATTCTAATTACACAATATTACAACAATGTTCTTGTTGTACAATATGAGAGAAAGTAAGAACTAGTCAGACTAATATATCAGTTGATATCTGAATTTTAATAAGATACTTTTAGGCATATCTTTGTTCATTACATGCCACAGAAAACAGAGACCCTCTTCCGTGTGGGTGGAGTCTTTGAAAGAAGTGGTAGAAATTGGAGGGAGAAGATGTCAATTACATTTACACATGAACTACATTTACACTTTTACATGTAATCTGCCATGCAAAAGTGGAAATCGGTGAAAAGAATGGTACCAGAAGAACGAAACAAAACAACAAACCCATATCATTGGAAAACAACGCTATTCAAAGGATTCATTTTGCGTTATGATAATATCAGAAGTATAGTATACAAACTGCGTTCCTTGGGATATTACACACTGGTGAATCTGTAGGACGAAGTTTTTAAATCCCTGGAGGTGGAGGGGTTCCCCCTTGAATGGCGACATCCGACACCGACGTACACATCGACTTTCGGGGATTTCCCGCTTCAAGAATCTTCTCAGGTAATTCCCGCCCCATTCGGGACAAGGTCCACGCTCCCGATGTGTCTCGCAACATATGTGGTACCGGGAGCGGTAGCTCAGTGCATCAACTGATGTCACTGCAGCGCCTCTCATCGGGAGGTCCTAGGTTCGAGTCCTGACGGCTTGATGACGGGATTTTCGACACTAGCTTTTCAGCTAGGTCGAATTCAGTCGCTGTCTGGAGGGCAATTCTAGCGGCCGGCTGCCCTGATCGGTAGTTTTCCGTGGTTACTCCCATCAACATCAGACGAATGCCGGAGCAGTACCCTACTGTAACGGTACCTATGTCTACCTCCGAAAACCTTTCACAATGGCCCCCACGCTACGCTAAATGTAATGGTACACGTCACCTATCCGTTCTGCTTTTCTTTCTCAAAACTAACTTACAAAAATATGTAACGATCTTTACCTGTGCTCCTTTCATCTATAGTTCTTACCAAAATGTCCACTATTATGCCTGACGTTGGGTTGCCAAAAATACATACATCTGAAATTTGCCCGTTGCCTAGCTGCTTTTCTGATATTTATTCATACAGATATAAATACTGGGCGTGAGGCTGTGGCGGACTTATACAGGATCCTGACGTAGTATTCGGGCACGTGGGCGTAGGTCCTCATCTAACTACACATACTTATAAGACCAATTGCATTGGTTTAATGTCGAACCAACAACGTTCGACATCGTTTATTTTATCTGTTGTTTTTTTTTTGTTCTCCTTCCTCTGCTAGAGGCATAACAAATAACAAACAACACAAAATCGAAAACAATACACAATACACTAAATACACAATAAACAATACCCTAGAAACACGAAATTCTCATTCACACTGAAGATTTACACTATAAGATTAAAACCAAATCATTCATACTTGAATGCGCATTCTATTTTTTGTTTTCACTAAAATCTATTTCTATTTGACAAAACTTGGCCTTGTACATTAGAAGCTATGGGTCTATTCTTTCTTCTTATCAATGCGCATTACCAATTTAAATAAAGTTAGTGCACTTTCCTTTCGTTGAGTTCAGCGACCTGCACCGCGCCGTTCTCATGCATCACCCTCGCCAAATATACGCAGCGTCCTTTTGTTTGTCCATTCGCAGCATCCTTCCATTTTTCACACACGTAATTCGGAAAATTTCATTTTAAATAATTAATGTCTCTTCGTTATAACTGTTTATTACTTACAAAACGAGTTTAATCACACGGCTGATGATGCGACTGTTTATATTCGCGAACAACGTTCTCTTTGAAAATTTTTCAATAATTTTCCGCGTTTCACCTTCTAAACTTTCTCCACTACAACTAAACGTTATAAAATTAACTTCGCTCGCGTGATTAGCACAACTTTCTAACAAAATTTTTAATTTCCGCGGAGCGTTTCAACATACGTCCCTCTCAAGCTATCCTCCCCGCGTTCTTCTTTCATTGTTGTCCCGAGACTTCCTCTTTTTTTTTTTTCTCGAACATTTCACGATCACTTCCGGGTCTTCTATATAATATTATATATTTTTAAGTTAAAGTTAATCTTCTTCTTTCTGGGTCGTCTCTCTTTATTATTCTCAGGCATTTTCAAATTGAATGCTATTACCGTTTTCTATTTCGTTTTCTACCATCTAAAATTTCCAAAGTTCTTTAATCGAAGACGGTCGATCCCCTTCCACCGCTCTGACGTCATACGACTGGTTTGGAATTTCCCACTTATACAATTTACATTTTCTTTATACCGTAGCTCCCTGAAATTTCTCCGCGTTGTGAGTAGTGCCATAATTTTCCCCATAATTTCTTCTATTAATGCCAAAAGTTTCGTTTGAATCGCTTCCCGCGTTTACTTAATTTGTTGAAAAAAACAACTTTTTACATTAGATCTTATGCTACAACAATGGCTATCGTGTCTAGTTGTGTGCTTAAAATGTACTTCACTAAATTGTTTATATCTTTTGAACGCGTGAACCGATTTCTTTCAAATAACTTCCAAAATGTTTCACTCGACAAACGCTACTGAACTATATTGTCCCCATTATGTTTTTGTCGCGTCTTCTTAGACTTCCAAAAAATTATCGCTACGCGACACCGCTTTCATTTGTCCCCGCCTTTGATGTTAATACCACTTATTACATGTTTATCTTTATTCTTTGCCCTGTCTTCATTCCTGGGGATCCTGGATTGTTACAGTATACTATTTATACATTCTGCACAGTGCTAAATGCACTGAATAGCGTGACATGAATACATTTTTGACGTAGGGGGAGGGGGCTAGCCGAAAAGCGTCGCCCATACTAAAGAGTTTAGGAAACAACCTAGATTGAGAAAGTCTGTGCCATTCTGGAGGATCACTAGTTTTAAATATTCACTATTATTCGTGCAGAATTTACTTTTAAAATAAGTACTTGATCAAATGGGTCCACAAGGAAATATAAAGAGTAATTGAGTCTTCGTTTCATTGTTACAATAATATTTCTGTACCAAGTACATATAGTTCTCATACGTACGCCACTGTAAACATTACAACATTGAAATACAGAGGGCACAATAAAAAGATATCACCTGCATCAACTATCAGGAATTTGTTGTCCAACTTGCAAATATTTCGCAACCGTCTGAACATTCGAAAAGCACTCGTTCATTCCGAATTCAAGCGTGTGCAATGAATGTGTTAGTGAATGAGAGACGGTACGAAGAGGAGGAAGGAGAAGGAAGTGAGTGGAAAATGTGGAGGAGCGTGAGGGATATGAAGTGACGTGTGAGGTAGACAGCGAGATGCGGCGCGTGGCATTAGGAGTGGCGCAGCGTGGTGGGGCGCGGGGAGGCGTTTGGAGTGGGAAGTTGCAGAGTGGGGTCCGTCGGAGCAACTCCTCCTCCGACGCCGCATTTGGCGGCGCCCGAACACGGCGCGCCACTCCACGCGCGACGCCGCTTACGAGACAAAGCGCCGCGCCACGCCGCGCCGCGCTGCGGCTGATTGTCCTTCGCCTGGAATACGCGCGTACGAGGAGCGCGAGCTTCGGCCGGAGGGCTCCGGACGCGACGCCGCGCCGAGAAAGAAGCCAGGACGCGTTTTTAAGAAGCGCATCGCGCATTAAAAGATGAATGAAACTACTGATACTGCAACACAACACACGCTTTCTTCGTGTGTCGTTAGTGTCAAGTAACGTAGTTTTAGGTATAGAGAAATAATAATAATAATTATTATTATTATTATTACTATTTTTCATCTTTCAACTATTAATAGTTAAATAGTTTGGAAGGGATTCTGAAACTCAAGAAAGCGTGGGCAGATGATTTTCTCTCCCCATACGTCACATACAGTTTTTGACTGTTTTTGACTAAATAAAATACAAAAAATATCATCAACCCATTTACACCAATACACTTCTAATATTTCAATCTTCTTAATGAAACGACAATGTAAACATTTCACATTGCCCAATTCCAAACATTCTGAACAACCAATTTTACTTTGAAAAAAAAAAAAAAAAAAAAAAAAAAAAAAAAAAAAAAAAAAAAACGACAGCACCACACTGATATACGGTGGTTCCAACCAGAATTTATTGTAAAATTTGGCCTAGATTTTTCTGTGGTTTACGCAGCGGAGGCCCCATAACAGGGCCTTTGAAGTGCACGAACAACAGAATGTTTGCAGGAAGTGAAAGACGCACCCAGATATTTCGGTTTTAATAGCTGAAATCTGGGTCTACTACCGAGATTTTTAAAAAAGCAGTTATTATATCTTTTATACCCCAATAGTATAATTAACCTTTGTCGTTGCAAGAAGTCGTTCATAAAGTGGTACCTTATGGCTCAGATTATGACGTATTTTTGCCCTTTATGGCACGAATAAAAGCGTCATCACACATTCAGCTTACCGCACCAAGCAACTGGACACTGTTCTTCAATGAGATGGTTCTACAGGCGTGTGATGCATTTGCCTAGTCAGTGAAATGCGACGTTTGCTAATTGAATTGAATAAAATTGTTTTTTGTTACCGATTCCAACACAATGAGTGAAGCATTTACTGGTAAATCACGTTTGAAATATTTGCAAGGAAAATTCATTAGAAATGTTGAGAAGAAAAACTGGTTTGCGTGTTTTTGAAACATTAGCGGCTGAAATTTCGACAATGACTACAGTAGATGAAAGAAATGACAGCTGAACTAACATATGTCAGCAGTATTGGTCAAATTCTTAATTAATTATGGATCACTGGAAACGTAACTACTCCATGTAAGAAGAGAAGTAGAATAAACCAAATCTGTCATTCGCATTCGTGTGCATATTTTTTCGTAGGAACGAACTGCCAATATTATATAAAATTGTGAATGTGGGTATTGAAAGTTCGGGCTTGCCTAATTTTAATAGAACGTCACTGAATGTTCTGTGGAAATCATTCACCGCTAACTTGCAAGGGCATATAAATGTAAGTTCTCGTAAATGTAAGTTCTCTGAATTAAGGAAATATCTGCATGTTTGGCAGGTATTTTGAGCGTATTAAAGAAGTAAAACTAAAAAAAGTATGTATGACAGTTCTTGCTGTGACACGTGCCGGGATTTGGGTATGATTGTAGCCCGAAAGGTGCTGGCAATCGCAAACTATAGGGCGGAGGGATACATACGATTTTTGTTTATATGCCGAGTAAAGCTAGAGCGTACTTTCCTTAGGCATTGAAATACAAAGCATTACAATGATGTTTAACTCTATTATGGTAATCTAATAACAGATTTACCTCCATATAATCCTCAAACAGAAATATGAACAAACGTGATACCGTTTAAAATAGCGGAATTTTCAAAATTGACAATATGAAAGAAACACTTGATAGAATCAGATAATTATGGATTCTATTGTAAATGATTTTAACTGGTCCACAGATAAGATAGTTATCGAACAAAAACAACCACGTTTAACGCTGTCTATGCACGGAGTAGTAAACATAACGACATTCTGAGCATAAGTATGAGCTCCATTGCGTTTAGGTAATACAAAAGTAACATGGTGACACATCCATTAAAAAGTTAAATTATTTATGTTACTTAGTTGGCTCCATCACCTTCTGACTACACCATACCACACGATACTACACCATAACACACGATTTCCTGAAGTATCGTTAGGGTTGAGAAATTTCATATTATGTGTAGTATCGAAACTGCTTTTACAACTATACACTTCTAATATTTCAACCATCTGTCCTTTATGAAGCAATACTCAAAACATATCACATATTGCCGTATTTATAACATATTCTAAGCCCCCCTTCGAAAGAAAAGTGACATTTTCCTGGATGTATTGACATGTTATATATTCCCGATAATCGAAACTGAATCTACATACATTTGCACCGAGTTGAACAAAATTCTCTGTTACTCTTCTAATTTACGCAAACGTTTTTGTGAACGAAGAAATGTTACTTTCAAAAGGTTTCAAAATATTATTTTCTTTCGTTTGCGAAAAAGTGTTAAAACGAATTTATAATGTCAATATTGCTCTTATACACCTATTAGAAAACACTAACTCGTCATTGTCATACATTATGATATAATTAATTAATCTCTGTGATCAACGGTTAAAGTACCTAATGTACAAGTATTAACAATTAAAGATATAGAGCCATTGTGGTACCAAATATTTTTCACATTACTTTGAAATATTCCATTTTAAAATGTATTTTAAAGTAACGCCCATTTCACCTTAAACCAACAGTTGTGTCATATTGACACAATAATAATATAGTAAATAAAGACAAACAAAAGTAAATATCTATTCAAAACTCGGTTGGAAACACTTTCACTGTTGATGATGAAACTGGAAATTTGAACGACGCAATGAAATGACATTCATCCATTACCAAGAGATGTAAATCCAATAAACATTAATTCGCCTGCGTATCTCGAAACCTGCCCGGAGATTCCATTATTCATAATTTTCCGAGATTTGTTCACTGGAAATATCGTGCTATGAGCGACGTTGGTAATGGCATCAAACAGCCACCGTAAAAGAACTCTTGCCCTGCGTAATGAAAACAGTCGAAACAATGAGAGTTGCAGAAGCAAAACAAAAGGCAGAAAACTCGCACAACAACTTTCTGTCACTCAGACTGCCGAGCGCCGCCGAGGTGGAGTTGTAATTTCTCAAAATGGCCAACTCCAGTCTCTGTCAGGCAGTGACAAAAGGCTTCTTAATTGACGTAGAAAAAATGAAGTAGGTTTTTAATGAGCTAAATTTCTCTAGTAAAAGTGACGTGCGTCTTACCTGGGATGAGCAAGCGAGCATCATGGGAGCGGTAACATTGAGCAAATTAAATGGATATGCTAAAATAAAGCAGTTGTGTCTTCACAAATATCTGCTTTTTGCGTTTTTTTTTTTTTTTTTTTTTTTTTTTGTTTATTAAAGTCACATCAACAACTGAGGTCATTAGCGACTACTTTAAATACAACTTTACAACTTTACAATATTAATATAGCAATTTAACAGAATATTACACTAGATATATACAAATTTGTGGAGACAGACATTATATGTATTTTCAATGTTACATTGTTAGTTACCAGTATCTATGCTAGTACAATTATATTTCTTTAAGAAAATAGCTGTCTTTACAGAATTGTATTATTTTATTTTGGAATTCGTTGGATGATAGGATTAATTCGGAGTTTGGCTCATCTTCTAGGTATCTCTGTCTGCTGTGCTGAAACATAGGGCATTGAGTTAAGATATGTTGAAAGTTAAGAGAGGTATCACAGTGCTGGCAGGTAGGTGGGGGATTTCCAGTTAGTAAGTGTTGATGACTGAACTTGCAATGACCAGTTCTTATTCTTGTTATTGTTACTTGCTCTTGTCTTGAGAATTTTTTGGAAGTTTTCAGGGAATAAAAATTTTTAACTAGTTTGTGTAGAGGGCTGGATTTCATGGTTTTCCAGAGATTGCTCCACTTTTCATCCATTACTTTCTTGATATGTGTCCATAAATCCTTGTATGTGTGTGATATTGTTAAAATACTTTCAGTTTCAGGTCTTACATTTTCCTCTTCAAGGCTCATTGTGTTGTGTTCAGGCATTGTTTTGTAATCTGGTATCCAGGCAATTATGAGAGTCTTTTTGGATTGAATAATGTCTTGATATATTTCATGAATACTGTTAATCATTGGTATACCTGGGTAGTTATTGTGAATATTATTTATTGCTTCAAGGGAAGTAGAGAAAATGACAAACTTGTCATGTCTGAGTTTTTGTGACATTTTGAAGGCTGTCATTATAGAGCATATTTCAGCTGTAGTAGTACTAGCGTAGGAGTGCAGTCTGTTTATAACTTTAACATCTTTGGTAAATGTAGCTGCATATTTTCCATCACTATTATTGATAAGTTTAGTATATATTTTAAAGGAATCTTTGTATTTATTTTCTATTTCTTGAATTGTATTTCTTTATCTTTTTTAACCATTTTGTTTATTTGGATAGTGTCCAGTGTTATATCTGCTACTATATCAGGAATTGTCCATGGTGGTATTCTGTTATTTCTTTTTTCCATTAATATCTTTTCTTGAAAGTTTAGCTGTCTTAGTAGGTTTTTCACTTTGCTATATACTGGTGAAAAGCATTTTTGTTCTTTGTAGTAATTTTGAAGTTTTGGGTATATATCGTGGTAGATTATAGGATTATTTGACTCAGCTGTTTTGATGGCATATTTGAGAGTAAGCATTTGTCTACGATGAGCTAGAGTTGGTTCTTTGGCTTCTATTAGAATGCTGCCAATGGGGCTAGTATGAAAACAGCCAGTGCTTATTCGTAGGGCTTTATTGTGTATAACATCAAGTTTTTTTAGGTCTTTTTTGCTAGCTGAATCATATAATATGGATCCATAGTCGATCTTGGATCGTACTATTGCCTTGTAGGTCATTAGCTGGAGATGTTTATCTGCTCCCCAGTTATTATGGGAAATGCACTTGAGTATGTTTAGTCTTTTCTTACATTCCTCAGATATAATTTGTATATGTCTTTTCCAGCTCATTTTTGAGTCAAAATGCATGCCTAAAATTTTAATAGTTTGATCAAACTTTAATTCATGTAGGTCCATTTTTAATATGGGCAGATTCACAATATTTTGTCTGGAGAAAATTATACATTGGGTTTTGGAAGCTGAAAATTTAAAACCTGATTTGAGAGACCATCCATGGAGATTGTTTAAGGCAGATTGTATAATCTCTTGACTGGTTGCAATAGATGTTCCTCTGCAAAGAATGGTAATGTCATCTGCATACTTCCTTGTGATTACCGGATGGTTGATTTCGGAGCCTGCATCATTAATGGCCAATAGGAATAGGGTAACACTGAGTACTGCACCTTGTGGTAGTCCATTCTCCAGATGTTGTACTGCTGATAAGCTACCATTGACTCTCACATTAAAAGTTCTTTCTTTGGTGAAATTCTTGATGAATTGAAATATGTTGCCTTTAAGTCCATATTCTTGTAATTTTGTAATGATTCTATGGGTCCACACCATGTCGTAAGCTTTTTCAATGTCTAGGCTCACTGCTAAAACATGCTGTTTGTTAGCAAGGGCTTCTTGAATGTAAGTATCAATACTTACTAAGTGAGAAGTAGTTGAGTGTCCTGCTCTGAAACCAAATTGATTGTTGGATATGATGTTTTTAAAGTCTAGAAACCATCTGAGTCTTATGTTAATTATTTTTTCCAGAATTTTGCACATATTGCATGTTAGAGAAATGGGTCTGTAATTTTCATTTTGTGTGGGGTCTTTTCCAGGCTTTGGTATAGGTATAACAATAGCTGATTTCCATAGCTTGGGAAATACATTTTTATCCCATATTATGTTGTATATTTTAAGTAATGTTTCTTTTCCTTCCAGGGGTAGATTCTTCAAAAGAATGTATGGAATGTTGTCTGGTCCAGGTGAGGAGTTTCTAGTCCTGCTGATAGCAGAATTAAGTTCTTTAATTCCAATAGGATCATTAAGATGGTGATAAGTAGCCAAGTCTTCATTATTTGTGAGTTCTGTAAGGTTCTCTTGTTCTTTTTTGTGTTGTAAGAAGGCTTCTGTATAGTTTTTTGAACTTGAATTTTTGGCAAAGCTGCATGCAATTGAATTTGCTATTTCTTTAGGGTCTGTAATGATTTGGTTATTTGTCAGTAAAAAATGTATTTGTTTACCTTTTTTTGTTCCTTCGATAGCTTTTATTTTTGCCCATGACTCACTAATATTATTATGTATTGACAGACTTGAGACATAGTTGTACCAGGAGTTTGCTTTACTTTCTTTTATGGTTCTTCTTGTTACAGCTCTCATCTTTTTGTATTGTATTTTATTTTCTTCAGTATTATGTTTTTTGTATTTGTTGAAGGCATGTTTGGAATTTTTGAGTGCCAATTTACATTTGTCATTCCACCAATGAACTAGTTTGGTTCTCTTTGATGATTTGATAATTTCAGTTGATCCATTTGCAGCTTTGGTTATGACATCGTTAAATGAATTGATGATAGTGTCGATGTTCTCTGTTTCTAGAAGAACATTGGTATTAGGTAGGTACTTTTTGATCAGATCATTATAGATATTCCAGTTAGCTTTGTTATAATTCCGTCTTGGGATTGCTTGGTCATTTTTATACATGTTGGGAGTGTTGTTAATATTTATAAAAATTGGGAAATGGTCACTATCATAGGGGTAATCTAGGACATTCCATGAACATTTATAGGCATATTGGGTGGAGGAAATGGAAATATCTATGGCACTGTAATTGTTGGTACTGGTATTGATGTGAGTAGGTTCTCCAGTATTAAGAACAATTGTATCTAGTTTATCAAATATTTCTTCAAGCATGACACCTCTGTAGTCAGTTTTATTGGATCCCGAAATTGGATTATGACTGTTGAAATCCCCCATAATGAGAAAAGGTTTTTGCATCTTGTTAATAATATCAGTTACTTCTTGTTCATCAAACTTGTAGCTATTTGGTAGGTAGATATTACATATATTGATTTGAACAGGTGACAAGATCCTTATAGCATTGACTTCAATGTTTGATTGAATATTCAATTCTTGATATTGAATATGGTCTTTGATGAATAAAGCTACACCACCACTGGCATGATTGGAGTTGATTCTATTTTTGAAGGAGCAATTATACCCTTTGATATTGCCATGCTTGGAGTCTTTGAAGTTGGTCTCTTGGATACAGAGGATGTCAGGGTGTGTTAGATTACATAGGTACTGTATACTTTCTAGTCTGGGGTAAAAGCCATTTACATTCCACTGAAGAATTTTCATTGACTGGTGTTGATTTCTATACTGGAGTCTGTTTCAGTGCTTGATTCATCTGCGGTATGAAGTACTGAGTTGATTTTCCTGATAATCCTGGTGAATCTGCCTTTTATGGTTTTATTGGTGAGATGTGGATATAAACTATGCATCATTCTGGTGATGGATGATATGTCTTGTGAGTAGTCAGTAGCGATGAGTATAGGATCATTAGTACTGAAAGAGTTCTCTAAAAAGGATTTAAACTGAATGTAAGTAAGGGGGAAGTTGTTTTGAGAGTCTTCAATGATGTGTTTGATAGGGGTTATCAACTCTTCCATATTTTTCTCTTTCTTCGTTTTTTTCTTTTTTGGTTGTTTTGACAGTTTTTCCATATTATTTGTTTCAGTTGTGTTGCTTACAGACTTGGAAGGTGAGGAGGAGTCAGTCTGGAGGCATCTTTTATTGGTACTGAGGGAGACTATGTTGTTATTATTTGAGATTTCTTCATTGTTTTTGGCTTCATTAGTAGAAGATACAGATTTAGAAGGTGGTGGAGAATCAGTTGTGGGCATTTTTTTCATGGACTCATGGTGAAATTGCATATCTGCTACTTCAGTGTCTTTTCCATTGGTTGCTGGATCTGGCACGTCACAGGGTTTTTCACTAATGTGTTCAGATTCCATGGGAACATTACTTGAATTGGTAGTTTTATGGTGATTAGAAGTGTTGGGTGAAGGGCATTGTCCAGCTAAGTGCCCAGTTTGGTGACAATTAAAGCATGCCATTTCATCAGTTGTGAAAAATATCCTATATGTTGAGCCTTCATAATATACAGTAGTGGATTCAGTTAGTAGACCCACATCTTCAGGAGAAACATATACTTGTCTCCGAAAACTCATAATATGGGAGAACCCCTGTCCAGGAATACCAGCTTTAACAAATGTAATTTTGGATGCCAATTTGATGTTATTTGTGGTGAGTACATTCTCTATTACTGAGTGAGGGATGATGGGGCAGACGTTTGAAATAATGATTCTTTTGGCTTTTGTTAGAAGTGGTCTCAGCTTCAATTCATGGTTTTTTATTTTAATGACTTTATGGTTGTTTGTAAGGGTGTCAGCTATTGTTTGAGAGCTTAGAAAAATACATACTCTGTTGTTTGCAATTTTTGAAATAAATCTTATTTCATTAGGGTCAATAATGTTGGAGAGACTGTTTATGTAATCTTTAATGGTAAGACCTTCTAATGAGTCAATGATTATAGCCTGGTCCTTGGTGGGAAACACTTCAGTTGACATAGCATTTGCGTAGGTTTTCAGCTTTGGTTGAGTAGATACCTTAGGTGTTGGTGTTGAGGTTATGGGAGCCCCGATGCCCGTGGGCTCCATCCTTGAGCAGGGTAGCCGCTGCAACGGCTGATCGTATAGTTGATTTCAGACACTCACAACTCGTGGAACTAGAGTATTACCACTAATTAAATGTCACAAAGTTCACTGTCTGAATGACAATATGAAAACAACGTTTCACTGGCCGCGATCGGAGCACGATGTGTCTCGGTCGGCTGCCACAACGGAACTGTGTA
>BLKR01013115.1:0-13635 GCA_011170035.1 Teleogryllus occipitalis | reverse complement strand
TTTCAGTTTTTTTTTGTTTTTTTTTTAAATCATGGAAAAAGGCGCCAAAAATCCCCTCAGATTGGGGAAAATGATAAACTCATAATTTGTTATCGCTTCTCGGCCTTTTGGCTAAGATCAAAGTGTCTTCATTTGATCTATTATTTCGAAAGAGCAATATAACTAGCGCCCCGCGGGTATTTGGAAGTGTGTTTCGCTCTCCAATTCACGCGTGGGTGCGGTTTACCGCCACCCAGTGGTATTTTGCCTTGGGCCGAGAGCGATCTGTTAGGGCTTTTTCTTCCAGCAGTGTTCAAGCGTTCCTGTGTGGCAAAGAAGCCACCGCCGTTGGATCTCTTCGTCAGGGGCCGCTGTTCGGCTCCTTTTTCTTCTTGGAGCTGTTCGGTCTTGGTCCTGACTGACTCTGGTCCATGAGTAGCTAAGCTCTTCGTGGGGTGGCGGCGGCTCGATGGCGACGGCTGGGATAGTTAAGTACTCCTTTCTCTTTCGTTAATTCTTTTTCTTCTGTTGCCCCTCATAATTTTACTAGGTTTTTTTTTTTTTTTTTTTTTTTTTTTTTTTTTTTTTTTTTTTTTTTTTTTTTTTTTTTTTTTTTTTTTTTTTTTTTTTTTTTTTTTTTTTTTTTTTTTTTTTTTTTTTTTTTTTTTTTTTTTTTTTTCTCAGTTTTTGCTAAATATCTCGAAAACGGCTCGTTTCTCGGCTTTTTTGTATTTTGGGTTAAGCCTTTTACTCTTTTAGCTTCCTTTTCTAAATTCATCTTAGGGTTGTTTTTTTTTTTTTTTTTTTTTTTTTTTTTTTTTTTTTTTTTTTTTTTTTTTTTTTTTTTTTTTTTTTTTTTTTTTTTTTTTTTTTTTTTTTTTTTTTTTTTTTTTTTTTTTTTTTTTTTTTTTTTTTTTTTTTTTTTTTTTTCCAGTTTTTGCTAAATATCTCGAAAACGGCTCGTTTCTCGGCTTTGTTATATTTTGGGTTAAGCCTTTTACTCTTTTAGCTTCCTTTTCTAAATTCACATTAGGGGATTTTTTTTTTTTTTTTTTTTTTTTTTTTTTTTTTTTTTTTTTTTTTTTTTTTTTTTTTTTTTTTTTTTTTTTTTTTTTTTTTTTTTTTTTTTTTTTTTTTTTTTTTTTTTTTTTTTTTTTTTTTTTTTTTTTTCTGTTTTTCTCTCTTCTTTTTTCCTTCTCTTGTTCCCTCCTAGTTTTAAGTTATTTGGTAGGTTATTCTTACATGTTAGGTATATATTTCAGACCGTCTTTTGGCTATTCCTTACGGCTATTATAGATTTTAAGTTTATCGTCGCCATGCGTCGAACTGTGCGTGGGCGACATACCCCCTCCCCTTTTTAGGTTTTCATACTACTTGCGTCTTCTACCCGTTCTTCTCGAAAATGGTGGGGTTTTCGAGATCCGGGAATTAGATTTTGTTGGTTTTTAGGTTTTTAGGTTTTTAGGTTTAGGTTTTTAGGTTTTCTTTTTAGGTTTTCATACTACTTGCGTCTTCTACCCGTTCTTCTCGAAAATGGTGGGGTTTTCGAGATCCGGGAATTAGATTTTGTATTGTGTTTTCCCGTTTCTGATAGACATGAAGAACATGAAGATCACGAAGCTTACACGAAGACCACTTCACGAAGATCACTAGATCCCTTATGCCTGTTCTATCTTCTCTTCATGTCTTACCTCTCAATCTCTTCAATATAATTTCCCAAATGCCCTTATCTCGGTTTGTTAAAGTAGCGTATATGCCGCTTCTAAGTCTCTGTATTTATTCCTATAGTTTAATATTAGTAGTTTATTATTTCCCTCCTTGTATCTCACCCTTTAGTTTTAGATTTTGTTTTTAGCTTATTCAGTAGGTAATTCCCGAGTACTGCTACGACCCCTCCGCCCCTTCATGGCCGCCGCCGCCCTCGTTCTCCCACTTGTTTGAGCTAGATTATTTTTTCAGGTTTGTGTTGGTAGCCAGGCTACGTTCTCAATTGTTCTTTCTAGGATTAGCATTTTTCTCTTTAAATTACGTTAAGGCTTTGTTTTACTAGGATTAGTATTAGATTAGCAACATGAGGATTACCAGAAGGAATAATTATCCTTCTCCTCTAATCTCTTCTCGCCCTACCGTCGCTTCTCCCCGTAGGAGATCTACGTCCCTTCCGCCCTCTTCAAGAGCGGATCGTACAGAGCCGGTAGTGGAATCTTCCTCTCTGCCCCCCTCGCCCAGCAGGGCGGATGCACAGGTCGATGATCTTCTCTCTGTTATCGACAGGTCGCTAGCTGGAGTGCGTGATGCTATCACCTCTATTGATGCATCACTAGGTAAGAGATCTTCTACCTCAATCTCTCTTACTTCCCCGCCTCATACCCCTTCTTCACAACCCCCCTCCCCCCACTCTATTCGCTTCTCTTCCCCTCAAGCCCCTTCTTCACCATCCCCCTCTAACCACTCAGTTCGTGACTCTTCCTCACAAACTGACAGCTCCTCGCTCCGCTCTTCTGACCCCCCCATCTCCCCCATCTCAGGTTCTTCTTCAAGTGAGGGCGGGTCTCCCCCGTCCCCCTCTTCGGAAAACTCTGCGAGAAATCCCTCGCAGATGCAATCTTCCACCCCTGCTACCTCTGCTGTTAGAGTACCCACTGATTCTCTCCGGCTCAGCCCAATCGCTCCCTCACCTGCGAGGTCAGCGTCTGCTGCCCCTTCTTTGTTCTCTCCTTCTACCAGGCAGCACCGCCCCCGCACTGTTGGGGCGCACTTGTCCAACACCACCCCCTCTATGGTCCCCGTATCTCGGGACCTATGGCCCAAACTTGACCCTACTGTGGGCACTGACGGTCTCTTGACCGTCTTCAACCCAACGCCCTCCCCATGTCACTGCCCGTTCTGTGGTTTTACTTGCAACCCAAAATCTGCCCCCCACGCACGCTCCCTCCTTATCGCCCACTTACAGGACAACCACGATTGGTCGGGTACGTCTCGTATCCTTTGCTGGGCATGCCGCAAACCTGCGGCAAAAGCAGACCATTACAGAACCTGCGCAGCACGCAATGGCCCCCTTAAAATCTGTAACACTCTCCCTTCTTCCCCTCTAATGCCAGGTGTTCCGCCCACTTCTCGCCCCCTCATTGCTTCTCCCCCACCCCCTTCTCAATCTCCACTTCTCGCCCCCACTTCTCGCCCCCTCATTGCTTCTCCCCCACCCCCTTCTCAATCTCCACTCATCTCTACAACCCCCCTGCTCTCTACTCCCCCTGTTAACACTACCAACTCTCTTGATCGTCAACCCAAACTGTCGGGTGACAAAATCTTATTTGCCTTCCCCTCAGCACCCACCATTATCTGTCCCCTCTGCCCCCCCGGTTCCAAGCCAGTGAGCAGTGCCACCACTCACTCGGCCAGAATTCAGAGCCTGAGGCGTCACGCCCAGGCTAATCATCCCGAAAGGAATCTTACTGTAGAAAAAGCCTGCTTTGCATGTAACACCGTCTTCAGAAGATGGGCTTCCCACAAAAAATTGTGCCTCCTTGCCAGGCAAAACTCTTCTTTTCTCGGCCCTAACCCATCTAAATTCCTTTGCCAACATCCTGGATGCAACTTTCGCTTTGCCTCGGCTGCTCAACGAGGCCAACATGAACGCATCCACAATGCTATCTATAGGATTCCCCCGGCCATCCGCCTCCCTCGGCCCCCTACTATCCGAGCCACCCGGGATACAGTGCGCAGCATCAACGCGCTTAAAGATCCTAACCCACACGTTCCTCCTAACTCTTCTTTCCAGCGCACGAGGGTATTTCTCAACTCTTCTCTTCCCCGGTCCTCTCGCAGCCTTCCGGGCTCACCCTCCTCCTCATCTTCTACCACCTGCGCCAATCCCTCTTCTTCTCCCTCTACTCAACCTTCCTCCTCTCAACCACAACCAACTTTGTCTACTGTTCAGCCTCCGCCCACTAACAGCCCTGCTCTCTCTTCTCCCTCTTCTTCGTCCTCCTCCCCCTCCCCTGCTATCCCCCAAACTAAACTTAGTTCTTCCATTTTCTCTCCCCCCTCTACCTCCCCTCCCCAAGTAAACTCCAGCCCCAGAAGTCACCCTTCTGGATACCTCATTGAATTCCCCCCTCTTTCTCCTCCTCCCCATGGTGGACCTTCCAACTCTGTTTCCTCTTCCTCCTCCTCCCCTTGCAACACTGCCCAGCCTGTCGAGGACTCTCCTAGAGAACCCTCACGTCACTCCACCTCACCTGGGCCTTCCTCTGGCCTTCTCATTGAGCACCCCCCTCTTTCTTCTTCTCTCACGCCCCACAACTCTATTCAATCTGCTTCTGTTTCCATCTCCCCCCCTCGTCGCGCCGCCTCTTCTCACTCGCGTTCCACTCAGGATGTGCCTCCACACTTCAACCTCTCAATGCCCACGCCCAACCATGAAGGGTACCTCATTGACGCCCCTCAGACCTCTGAAGCTTCCGAGGTGCTCTCTTCCACCTCTCATCCCCCCTGCCCCACCTCGGAGCCCCCACGCACACCGGTTATCACCGATGTGCAAGACATAGTATCGGCCCCCCCTTCTCAGTCCCTCACAACAGGACACACCCCTGAGATGACGGGTAAATTGTGTCCTGAGCTCGAATCCCTTCGAGCTCTGATCATAGAATCCTCACAAATCATTTCAGCCGACTCCTGGCAATGTTTTATTTCTTCTGTCGACCTGGTCACCCAGGCTATTCAGAACAAGTTTCTCAAAACACCCCGCTCCCCCTATGACCCCTCTTCTGCCCGTAAACCTACACAGCGTGCGGTTAACTCCGCCAAACTTTCCCTCATCTACAAGAGTAACCCGCGCCGTGCACTTAGAATCATTACAGAGCAAGCCGGCCCCCAATGTAAGCTTCCCCCCCAAACTATGGCTGAGGCTTTCTTTTCCCCCTCTTCCGCCCCAGACATTCCCTACAATTTCTACACCCCCGTTGACCGCCCACCCATCCAGTCTCACCCATTTACCGAGAGAGAGGTTGCAGAGCGTCTTCAGGCCTGCACCAACTCTTCTCCGGGGGATGACCGCATAGGTTACGACCTATGGAAGAGAATCGACCCTAACTGCAGGCTCCTCACCTCTATTTTCAACGCCTGCCTTAAATTCCAAAAGATCCCCCCCTCTTGGAAAGTCTCTAAAACAATTTTAATCCATAAGGGCGGTGATACTGAGACCCCCTCCAGCTGGCGGCCTATTTCACTCTCAAATACTGCCCCCAAACTTTATGCTTCACTATGGGCCAACCGTTTTTCCTCCTGGCTGGAGCAGCACAACATCTTATGCCCAGCTCAGAAAGGCTTCCGCCCCCATGATGGGGTCTTCGAACATAATTTTATGGTCGAGACCCTCATCAGCAACGCAAAGTTGCAGAAAGGGAACGCCTCTATTCTTTTCCTAGATTTTTCTAACGCGTTTGGCTCTATTCCACACTCTGCTATCCTTGCCGCCCTCTACGCCTCTGGTGCCGGAATGCCTTTCCAGAACATCGTTTCTGACCTATACTCCGGCTGTTCCACCACCGTTGTTACAGATGCGGGCCTCTCAGACTCCATTTCACCTTCTTTAGGGGTCCGCCAGGGTTGCCCGCTAAGCCCTTCTTTGTTCAACTTGGCGGTCGACCCAGTCCTCCGTGCCGCGCTTTCCCTTTCCGACCTGGACGTCAGAGGTGGAGCGTACGCAGACGACTTCTGGTTGGCCGCGTCCTCCCCTGCTGTCGTTCAGGTTATGCTTAACTCTGTTCGCTCTCTTTCTTCACAAATCGGAATCTCTATCAACCCCTCAAAATGCGACGCCCTCTTTATCCTCGGCGGGGCTATAGATCCATCTCCCACAATCTTTGTAGGTGATCACCCCATTCGGACCCTCTCCTCGGAAGACCATACGATCTTCCTGGGGAAACCGATTGGCTTCTCTATCATTAACGCGGACACCAAATTTAGTGAAGTCATCAGCCTGATGGAGAAGATCCGCGACTCCACTCTCGCCCCCTGGCAGAAGGTCGATGCCATCTCTTCTTTTATCGTCCCCCAACTCTCCTTTCCGCTTAGGATGCGTTCTTTCTCTTTCAGGGCCGCATCCGACTTTGACTCCTGGTTTCGCTGTCTTTCCAAAGATCTTCTAGGCCTCCCAGAAAATGCTTCTACGCATTTCCTTCACGCCCCCCGCTCAGGAGGAGGAGCCGGGTTGCCCGTCTTTAGGATCGAAGCCCTTCTGGCTTCGATCGAGGGCGCCTTTAAGCTCCTTACATCTAAAGATCCCGTCATTCGTCAGCTGGCTTCCGCTGACCTCAAATTTACAGTCCACTCCCGCTACCCCTCTCGTCCCGTTACTTCCTCTCTTGTGGAGGAGTATCTTAACTCTTCATCTGCCCCCAACAATTTTGGCCGCAAATCTCTCTGGTCAGGCGCCAGACATGCCTCGAAGGCGCTTGGCATCTGCTGGGCCCTGAGAGATGTGGATGGTTGCCTCCAGCCCACTCTAATTCCCGACCTGTGTGTTCCTCCCACACACCAACCCATTCTCCCCCATCAACGCCACTTGGTCCTGCGTAAGCTTCGACTTATCCAGCAGGACCAACACCTTACCCTCTGGAAGGCCCAACCCGACCAGGGCCGGGCTGCTCATGAGCTCGCGCGTGCTGGCACCCGTTCCGGCCATTTCCTCCGGACGGGACTCCACCTTCGTCACAGCGACTTTTACTGGGTCCATCGTGCGCGCCTTAACCTCACTCGAGGTCTAAGGGCAGGACGCGCCTTTATGTCTAATGACGACAAAAACTGTCGCTTTGGGTGTACGGTCTCTAACACCGACCCCACAGTATACCATGAAACCCTGGCCCACGTACTTAATCACTGCCATCAAAACCTAAGGCAAATTACCTCCCGTCATAACCATGTCGTCAGCCTCATCAAGTCCGCGGCTACGGCAAACAAATGGTTAGTCCTCGCCGAGGATGAAGCATTTCTTAATCAGGATCTTCGTCCCGACTTAGTCATCCGGAACGGGAGCGCTCGCTCGGTGCGTATCATTGACGTCACCATCCCCTTTGAAGGCGGCAGAGGGGCTCTGGCGACGGCGCGCACCGAGAAGCTTAAAAAGTACGCTGCCCTCCGGCAGAAGATTCTACAATGTCATGGAGTGTCTGATGTGAAGATTTTCCCTCTTGTCATCGGCGCTAGAGGCGCCTGGGACCCCCAGAACGACCGCATCCTTCGGGACATAGCTCATCCCAGCTACGTGGACCCACTACGTAAGCTGTGCATTAGTGCGGTCATCAGGCACTCGCACGACATCTTCAAAAATCATATTTCTCATTCTCGACTTCCTTCAGAGCGCTCCCCTCCACCTGAAATGCCAAGGTCTCCAACTCCTTGCATCGGGTCTGGCTCTAACACCCAGGCGGATCACTCCTCTTCTTCCCCTGGCGTTGTTAACCAGTAAGGTCACCCAAAGACCTTTTTTCTTCGTGCAATGAAGCATTAAGCGGAGCACAGTGTGAATGTGGATTGAGTGTGCAGTGTGTAATGGAATCCCCACCCTCCAATACCCACTCCTCCTCAACTCCTCTCTCCCAGAACAGAAATGATGAAATTTTTCGTCTATGTCGATGAAAAAACTGATCTGTTCTTATCAGCTTAATATCTGATACAGTCCCCATCGGGGGCTTCAGTATATTAATCTGATTTTTGGAAACAGGAGAGGGCATGAGCGGTTTACCGCCACCTCTCCGCGGGTCGTCTCGGCACTGCAGAATCGCCGAGTTCGGCCCACCAAAATTTGAATAAAAACATAAAACGTTTTCCCTGTACAAGCTCTACGCCAAAATCGCGCTCTCTGGGCCTTTGCTACAATCCATCATGGCGACCGATCAGTGCTGCCAACTTTCCGCGAGTGTAAGACGATCTTGTCATCCTCGCGACACGGTAAAATATCACTGAAACGCCTAGAACGACGTATTCTTTCCCTGTACAAACTCTACGCCAAAATCGCGCTCTATGGGCCCTTTGCTACAGACCATCATGGCAACCGATCAGTGCTGCCAACTTTCCGCGAGTGTAAGACGATCTTGACATCCTCTCGACACGGTAAAATATCACTGAAACACCTAGAACGACGTATTCTTTTTTTTTCGTATGAAACATCAGCGGCCTTCCGGCACCATGCACGACCGTACTTGGAATCTCGTCGATATTTTGGTTTTTATTATTATTATTATTATTATTGTTGTTAAATTCATTGCGCCACTCTTGAATAATCCATATATACTGCATCACCACTACACGTCTGTTTTATTTACAAAAATAATGAGATGAATATTGTCCTCGCTAGATGTAATAGCATGGACGCGAGAGGGAGCCTTCATTTCATCTTCTGGGGCAAAATAAATCATTGATGCACTATGTTAGGAATAAATAATAATCGTAACGGAACATGACATTCATCTTTTTTTTTTTATTAACACGCGTCATGCTTTCCATTAAAAAAAAAAATCGGTCCCGCACCGAACTCTAGGAAACAATAGGAGCGGGGTTGGGTTCTCGATTTATTGATTATGATTTTTATGAGAATGGTTGTGGCTGAGGCTTATCACCATTTGCTCTTTCATGACGAATGTTGTTGGCCCTGAAAAGGGCCGTTTGCTGATTACACAAGCACCAACGCTGCGCAAGTAAAGCGAGCTGCAATAACAGCATGCTTACTTGGAGCTGGTGTACTTGGTGACAGCCTTAGTGCCTTCGCTGACGGCGTGCTTTGCCAACTCGCCGGGCAGAAGAAGACGCACTGCCGTCTGGATCTCCCGCGAGGTGATGGTGGAGCGCTTGTTGTAGTGCGCCAGGCGGGAAGCCTCGGCGGCGATGCGCTCGAAAATGTCATTGACAAAGCTGTTCATGATGCTCATCGCCTTGCTAGAGATGCCGGTGTCAGGATGGACCTGCTTCAGCACCTTGTAGATGTAGATGGCGTAGCTTTCCTTCCTCTTGCGCTTCTTCTTCTTGTCTCCCTTGGAGATGTTCTTCTGGGCCTTACCGGCCTTCTTGGCGGCCTTTCCGCTAGTCTTGGGCAGCATGTCGACTACAGAGGTGCGTTCGACAACTCTCACCAAGAGAATGGGCGCTGAAAACAGAGGTGGTCCTATTTATGACCTCGGTACCCCTTCCTCGGCGCCCGGGCGCGCGGCGGAAGGGGCCGCCCAACGAGAGCGGTCACTGGCGGTGCGCGCCGAATAACGGCGATCACGGCGCGCCCTGCGGAAGGGGAACCGAACTATTAAATATAGGCCGGGGCGCCGCGACGCGCCACAAGCGAGTGGAAACAGCTGCAGAGCAGTACTCTGTGTTTTCGTCCTCTCTCTGAAATCGACATGAGCGGTCGCGGCAAGGGCGGTAGGGTGAAGGGCAAGTCCAAGTCTCGCTCCAGCCGAGCCGGGCTTCAGTTCCCTGTGGGTCGTATCCACCGTCTTCTGCGCAAGGGCAACTACGCTGAGCGCGTAGGAGCCGGCGCGCCCGTCTACTGGGCGGCCGTCATGGAATATCTCGCCGCCGAAGTGTTGGAGTTGGCCGGCAACGCCGCTCGCGACAACAAGAAGACGCGTATCATCCCGCGTCACTTGCAGTTGGCCATCCGTAACGACGAAGAGTTGAACAAACTCTTGTCGGGCGTGACCATCGCACAGGGCGGTGTGCTGCCTAACATCCAGGCTGTTCTCCTGCCCAAGAAGACCGAAAAGAAGGCGTAAATGTGCTGAAGAAATT
Organism: Teleogryllus occipitalis; assembly: GCA_011170035.1. Lineage (NCBI taxonomy): Eukaryota > Metazoa > Arthropoda > Insecta > Orthoptera > Gryllidae > Teleogryllus > Teleogryllus occipitalis. The sequence goes on along the minus strand of BLKR01013115.1, from coordinate 3,873 downwards.
TTTTTTTTCTGCGCCATGTTTGCGCATGAACGGCCCTTTTCAGGGCCAACAATATTTTTCGAAAAGAGCAAATCATCGAGCTGTGTTGTTTTCTTCACCCTTTAATAAACGAATACCTGTCTAGTGTTAATTCAGTGTCGTGTTTACAATATTTAATAATATGCAATGCTTACTAAGCTCTTGCGTGAGGTGAATAAATCAATACTTGTAACGTTAGAGCTCGGGAGGGAGTAGTTCATTATTACGAAACGTGGCAAGGAATACAAATTGCGCAGAAAAATTAACAATGAATATGTGTCGCTTTACATATTTACTTCATTTATCTTTATCAGTTACTCCTTTAAAACCACACTTCACTTCAATGAAGTGCTCGGACGGGAGTAGCTACTTTTTACGAAGCGAGGCAAGGACTTCAAATTTCGCAGGAAAATCAACAATGAATACCTTCATTGATCGTTATCAGTTACTCGTATTACGAAGCGAGGCAAGGACTTCTTCATTGATCGTTATCAGTTACTCGTATTACGAAGCGAGGCAAGGACTTCAATTTTCCCAGGAAAATCAACAATGAACACCTGTCACTTCATTGATCGTTATCAGTTACTCGTAAGTAATCTCGAGTAAATGAAGTTACTCACATATGTAGGACGACACTAATTCTTTTATTTAACGTTTTAAATATGGAGACCAGTTACAGATTTCGAACACAACGGTAATTGCGGTCGGGCATTTTTTATAATGTAAGGAATGGGAGCGTACTTCACTACACGTCACATTTATTATTTAAAAAAAAAAAAAAAACTAAAGAGAGATTAATTACATCTTTGCTCTTTCAGGGATATTTTGGGTGGCCCTTAAAAGGGCCGTTGTAGCTGTGCCGTCGACAACAACAAGAAATGTATTCAGTTGAGCGACTACAAACAGCTTAGCCGCCGAAACCGTACAAAGTACGTCCCTGGCGCTTCAGGGCGTAGACGACGTCCATGGCGGTGACAGTCTTGCGCTTGGCGTGTTCGGTGTAGGTGACGGCGTCGCGGATCACGTTCTCGAGGAAGACCTTGAGCACACCGCGGGTCTCTTCGTAAATGAGACCGGAGATACGTTTCACACCTCCACGGCGAGCCAAACGACGAATAGCTGGCTTGGTGATGCCCTGGATGTTGTCCCGAAGAACCTTCCTGTGGCGCTTGGCTCCTCCTTTGCCCAAACCCTTGCCACCTTTGCCGCGTCCGGTCATGATGAGAGGCGAAGTGACGGAAGAAACGAACGCAGGTCCTCACTGCACGGCAGCTACTCGCTCAATACGCCGCGCTCTAGGCGCGATCGAGGTCTTGTACCGGCCGTTTCCGAGGGCCGAGGGCGGCGAGCGGTGGGGGCCCGACGGCCAATGACGGCGCAGCGAGCGAACCGAGCGGCGAATAGCGTGAGAGGCGCGCAACGGCGTTTCGAAGGGAAGGAGTACAGAGGTTATAAAAACGCGGGAGAAGCGTACCCCGAGTTTCAGTTCGAGTCTGAGCGCCCTCTCGAGCACAACCCGTCGCGATGGCCCGTACGAAGCAGACCGCCCGCAAGTCGACCGGAGGCAAGGCGCCTCGTAAGCAGCTGGCCACCAAGGCCGCGCGCAAGAGCGCGCCGGCCACCGGTGGCGTGAAGAAGCCTCACCGTTACCGTAGGTTAGGTTAGGTTAGGTTAGGTTAGGTTAGGTTAGGTTAGGTTAGGTTAGGTTAGGTTAGGTTAGGTTAGGTTAGGTTAGGTTAGGTTAGGTTAGGTTAGGTTAGGTTAGGTTAGGTTAGGGAGGTTAGGTTGGGTTGGGTTAGGTTAGGTTAGGTTAGGTTAGGTTAGGTTAGGTTAGGTTAGGTTAGGTTGGGTTAGGTTAGGTTAGGTTAGGTTAGGTTAGGTTAGGTTAGGTTAGGTTAGGTTAGGTTAGGTTAGGTTAGGTTAGGTTAGGTTAGGTTAGGTTAGGTTAGGTTAGGTTAGGTTAGGTTGGTTAGGTTAGGTTAGGTTAGGTTAGGTTAGGTTAGGTTAGGTTAGGTTAGGTTAGGTTAGGTTAGGTTAGGTTAGGTTAGGTTAGGTTAGGTTAGGTTAGGTTAGGTTAGGTTAGGTTAGGTTAGGTTAGGTTAGGTTAGGTTAGGTTAGGTTAGGTTAGGTTAGGTTAGGTTAGGTTAGGTTAGGTTAGGTTAGGTTAGGTTAGGTTAGGTTAGGTTAGGTTAGGTTAGGTTAGGTTAGGTTAGGTTAGGTTAGGTTAGGTTAGGTTAGGTTAGGTTAGGTTAAGTTAGGTTAGGTTAGGTTAGGTTAGGTTAGGTTAGGTTAGGTTAGGTTAGGTTAGGTTAGGTTAGGTTAGGTTAGGTTAGGTTAGGTTAGGTTAGGTTAGGTAGGTTAGGTTAGGTTAGGTTAGGTTAGGTTAGGTTAGGTTAGGTTAGGTTAGGTTAGGTTAGGTTAGGTTAGGTTAGGTTAGGTTAGGTTAGGTTAGGTTAGGTTAGGTTAGGTTAGGTTAGGTTAGGTTAGGTTAGGTTGGGTTAGGTAGGTTAGGTTAGGTTAGGTTAGGTTAGGTTAGGTTAGGTTAGGTTAGGTTGGGTTAGGTTAGGTTAGGTTAGGTTAGGTTAGGTTAGGTTAGGTTAGGTTAGGTTAGGTTAGGTTAGGTTAGGTTAGGTTAGGTTAGGTTAGGTTAGGTTAGGTTAGGTTAGGTTAGGTTAGGTTAGGTTAGGTTAGGTTAGGTTAGGTTGGGTTGGGTTGGGTTGGGTTAGGTTAGGTTAGGTTAGGTTAGGTTAGGTTAGGTTAGGTTAGGTTAGGTTAGGTTAGGTTAGGTTAGGTTGGGTTAGGTTGGGTTAGGTTAGGTTAGGTTAGGTTAGGTTAGGTTAGGTTAGGTTAGGTTAGGTTAGCCAGTTAGGTTAGGTTAGCTAGGTTAGTTAGGGTTAGGTTAGGTTAGGGCTAGGTTAGGTTAGGTTTAGGGTTAGTTGAAGTTAGGTTAGGTTGTGTTGTGGCTAGGGTTAGTTAGGTTAGGTTAGGTTAGGTTAGGTTAGGTTAGGTTAGGTTAGGTTAGGTTAGGTTAGGTTAGGTTGAAGTTAAAGAAGAGCTAGTTTAGGGTTAGGTTAGGGTTAGGTTAGGGTTAGGTTAGTTAGGTTAGGTTAGGTTAGGTTAGGTTAGGTTAGGTTAGGTTAGGTTAGGTTAGGTTAGGTTAGGTTAGGTTAGGTTAGGTTAGGTTAGGTTAGGGTTAGGTTAGGCTAGGGCTAGGTTAGGTTAGGTTAGGTTAGTTAGGTTAGGTTAGGTTATGTTTAGTTAGGTTAGGTTAGGTTAGGTTAGGTTAGGTTAGGTTAGGTTAGGTTAGGTTAGGTTAGGTTAGGTTAGGTTAGGTTAGGTTAGGTTAGGTTAGGTTAGGTTAGGTTAGGTTAGGTTAGGTTAGGTTAGGCTAGGTTAGGTTAGGTTAGGTTAGGTTAGGTTAGGTTAGGCTAGGTTAGGTTAGGTTAGGTTAGGTTAGGTTAGGTTAGGTTAGGTTAGGTTAGGTTAGGTTAGGTTAGGTTAGGTTAGGTTAGGCTAGGTTAGGTGAGGTTAGGTTAGGTTAGGTTAGGTTAGGTTAGGTTAGGTTAGGTTAGGTTAGGTTAGGTTAGGTTAGGTTAGGTTAGGTTAGGTTAGGTTAGGTTAGGTTAGGTTAGGTTAGGTTAGGTTAGGTTAGGTTAGGTTAGGTTAGGTTAGGTTAGTTAGGTTAGGTTAGGTTAGGTTAGGTTAGGTTAGGTTAGGTTAGGTTAGGTTAGGTTAGGTTAGGTTAGGTTAGGTTAGGTTAGGTTAGGTTGGGAGAGGTTAGGGTAGGGTAGGTGAGGTTAGGTTAGGTTAGGTTAGGTTGCCATTAGGTTAGGTTAGGTTAGGTTAGGCTAGGAA
>BLKR01013114.1:0-13635 GCA_011170035.1 Teleogryllus occipitalis | reverse complement strand
TCCGAAATTAAATTTTCATATATTGTCAGTTAATTCGATTATTATTTATAACTTAATATTTCAACTCTCTCAGAGATTTCCTACTATATTGCAATGATATTTATTGTAGCCAATACCTATTTTATTCACACTTTCTCTATTTCGTTGGTGAAATGAACACATTTATTTTAAACTGAGTACCACTGAATTCATGAATGTTCTTTCATTACAATATTTCCATAGTTTTGAGCTGAGGAGCAGTGAGGGAAAAGAATTGGCCTAATATTGAGTTGAATCAATCAGTTCATTCAATTATTTTACTGTATTTTACATTCTCGAATGCGCAGCATACTATAGAAACAATGATATCGAGTAAAAATGGTATTTAGGGATTTTGAAGGATAACTGGGCGTTTGAAATCCTGAACTCCAAAAAATATTTTTTCAAAAAGACTCTGCGAACATGAATGTATTTTTAGACTGGTTGTAGGTAAAAGACCTGTGTACGCATGGTACAAAACTATTAAAGCATTACTGACTTCTAAATCTATGTATTCTTTTTCAAAATTGATATTATACTACCAAGTTGATCGAGACTCTGAATTCAATGTGAATCCAATATTTTTGGGGATACATTATGCTCATATTGCATTATTTAAACTTTCTGGAAACGAACTCTTTCTTTTTTACTTTACACTCTTCATTCGAATACACTATACCGTCATTACAAACACTGTAGTAAATGTCACATTTTATTAATATCTCTAAGATTTGTCAACATTACAATTATTAATCCGTTTAAAATTTCTCATGAACTCTTGACTCTTCTTCTCGATATAACTAATTCGACAAATGAAGTTATAAACAATTGTACAAATGCATTCCAAATTTGGAATATTTTTTGCAGTGAAAGCATAAAAATTTTCCGTGAACACATCTAAATTTTCTCAAATATTGATCAATTTTACTTTCTCCCTACGGAGTAGAGGAAGTTAAGTAATGCTGCGCGAAAAAACGGCGAATTTTCTGCAGAAATCTCATACTACAAGGCCCTTGAGTCGAAAAAATGGATAAATCCACTTGCTAAATTTAGAAAAAAAAATCCTCCAAATCGCGGTGTAGCCAGAATCCATGTTTCGTGGGTCGTTGTTAGCGAAAAATCGATTGACTGCAAAACGTCTGTCCGTCCGTCCCTGAACAACGCTAGCGGCTAAACCGTTCAGCCGATTTTCACCAAAATTGATACTCCCCAATCGATCTGGCTGATGTCGCAGCCCCTTGAATTTGAAATCGATATTCAATTTGGGGGGTTTACATGAAGTCCCTGGGACATTTTTTAAATTTTCAAACAAATGGCTCTATAATTTTTGATTAAATTTTGTTGCTTGATAGTGTATTAACGTTATTAGTGGTATGTTTAAGAGAATACTGCAGGACTTATGTTCGTTGAAAACTGATTTTTCGAAAATCGCAAAAGATCAAAATTATTTCGAAGTCTTCCTACAACTAAAATATTGAAATTTAAGATTTTTTCCCTTGATGAAATATATTCCTTAATAATAAGATTTTTAAATAAGGTCATGTACAAGTTTTCGAAAATTTGGTATTTTCCGCGTAAGTTACCATGAAAATACGAGTGAGAAAGTACGCGCTGTTATAGTACCACTAGTATTCTTTAAAACTGCCCTACTTCTAGACATTAGGCTCTTCTCGAATAATTGCAAGTCGCTTTCCAGTTTCATTATGACAATGTGGTTCTGAAGAACGTATGAGAAATAGTAAAAATCTTGTACTTTCTTTCATAGAGAAAAGTTCGCATTCTATTAAAATATAATTATATTATATTATACCCTATATTATATATATTTTATATATATAAATATATATATATATATATATATATATATATATATATATTACATTATATTAAAACTTAAAAAGGATCGACCTCTGAAAACGAAGAAAATATTTTGAAACGATTGTGTTCCATTTTGCATAGGTTTTATTGTATTTAACTACTTTTCTAAGTGGTAACTAAAACAGACACCGCTTTAGCCAAATGGTTAATGCCATAGAGACCCTGTCGGCTTGCTAACGTTGTGAGTTCGAATCCAGGAGGTGAGTTTTTTCTTCCGTTATGGTGTGATTCCAGTAGTAATTTGTCCAATATTTTGTAATTAATAATAATTTTTTAAAAGTCTTAGGGGTCCTAAAAACGGCTGGTTTTGTCGTCCATCAGTACGACGACAAGAAGCCTCCGTTCTCTTATACCTGACCGAAGCGCCGGGGTAGAGAACGGACTAGACGGTCAGCTTCACTACTCGCTACTTCGTCCCAGGCGTCGGAAACGAGTTCCCATAGATGGTCAGCAATAGTTGGCTGTGGGCTGGGCCAAATATCGGAAATGGTCCTCTTGGTCTCCGCCCACACGTTCTCAATAGGGTTCATGTCGGCACCGCAAGGAGGCCAATCGAGAAGCTCGACTTGGTCCTGGCTCGCGAACCATTCTTGAACCAATTGAGACTTGTGAACGGGAGACTGGTCCTGCTGGAAATTAATAATTCCATCGGGATAAAGCAACCACACTGAAGGGACCATGATGTTCTCCAAAATCTGCACACACTGCCCGAAGGTCAGATCCCGTCCATTTGGACCTTGATTGATTCTGTGCAGCATTCCTATCCCGCGTGCGCTCATCCAACCCCAACACGCAACGAATACGCGACCCGAACGCCAGGCCCCGGCCACATATTCCGCATTGTGTCGAGTGCCGGGTGGCTGAAAGAGGCGTATCGGACCATCATTTGCTGATGAAAATATACATTCGTCAGAGAAAATAACATCTCCCCAATCGCGATGTATATTTTCTTCAACAAAAGCTAGTCGATACACCATTTGCTCATCTGTGAGCTTCTGTTTCTGAGCAGCACGTCGGTATCTTAAGCCTGCATCTCTCAGGCGCTTTTATACAGTGTGTGTACTGCCAGGAAAATTAACACTCCGCCTCAACTGGACAGAGTTCATGGCACTACCTTCTAGCGCATGGTCTCTCTCGCGCTTCAGCAACCAAAAGGTCATCCTCAACCTCGGTCGAAACCTGCCATGAACCAGCTCTAGGGCGACGTGTGACCTCTCCCGACTGCCTCCACTGTCTAATTCAACGCGATGCGGTACTAAGGGAAACACCGTACTCTCGCCCTGCTCCTGATGCACTATAATTGCCAGCTTCAACAAGAGCGACCACTCGTTCCCGAATTGACCGTCCATTATGAGGCATGGCTCTAGAATAAAGGGTTGTACTGTCAAACATCACAGGCTCTATGACGTCAACATAGTGACTGGTTGCACCGTGCGCACCAACGCACAGTGATTGGTTGTCCCTTTTCCCGTGTTTTTCTTCCAGAAATACCGGCATGAAAAGTTCACTCAAGTGGGACCCGTACGGGGTGTGTTAGGTGTAATGGTTAGCAGCCTGGCGTTCTGAACTGCCTATTTCCAGTTCGAATCTAGAAAAGGGCGATCTGGCCATTTTTTATTGAAAACAAGTCTGCTTGCAGTTGGTAGCTACAACATTTGAGTTCAGAATAATTTTTTGGTCGTCTTCCTGCAATTGGATATTGAAGATGGAGATATTTACCTTAATATAATCTGTTGATAAAAGTTCTCGGAATAACGGCACATATAAATATTCGAAAATATGAGGAGTTTTCACGAATTTCTGTTTGAAATACAGGTGAATTTCAATTTTAAAAAAATTATTTTCTCAAAAACCGCTACCATTTTTTATCAGGATTTCTCATCCTATGTATCAAAGGACGGTAAAAACATGTCCTGGTCATACTTTCGACGAACTCTATATATTTTTGAAAATTGAAAAAAGTTTACTTTTCAGAACTACAAAACTGAAAAAAAAGATTTTTGCCTTGAACAAAATATGTTCTTAAACATCAGCTCTTATAAAATGCCATGAACAATTTCTTGAAAAAAGAGTAGTTTTCATGTAATATCTGGTTGAAATTAATGCCATTTTTAAAAAGAATATTTTATGAAAAAAACGCTCCAATTATTTTCTTTAAATTTGTTCCACAGATAAAAGAAGTGACGTTTACAAGGATAATAGAGGTCTCATTTAAGTTGATCTCTCTGAATTTTTGAAAATTAGAAAAGTTCGAAATCAATCACAAATTATAATATATATTGTTGTAGCTCCAAAATTCTATTCTGCTACGTGTTCTTCGCTACTGCTAGTTGTAAATATTGGGTTAAGCATGAGAATAATTTTACCGGTTCAAAACTCTTTTCCCAATTCATGTAATAGTGTAATATTGTGGAGCAGTGAAAAATTAGAGAAGAAAGTATGTGCTGTTGTAGTAAAACTACTTCGTTGTTTGTTGCCGTATAAGCATTATAATTTCTTTAAGAAGCAATCAATCAACTATTTGCAGAAAATTAAAATATTGTTAGCATTATATTATTCAATTTTAGGTTACAAGTTTTCATGAATAACGATTGCAAATTTCACCGGCAATTCTCTTAGTTGTGTTAATTGGTTTTAAAAATCACGTAGTTACTTGCTAAATACTACGCGATTCTGTATTTCAAACTGGTGTTTCGCGACCGGTTATAGTTCAGTCTTACCGCGTAATGTGGAGATCACCTTGAAGATATGGGAAGGGGGCAAGATAAGTGCTTCGCAGGATAGAAGCTACTTCGCAAGCCCTACACAATAGACATACGAATCGAAATATTTCTAACAAGAATCAACTATAGAATAGTATCGCGCTGATGACGATTCTGCATTCTTATTAAGAATGTGAGTTTGCTGGAGTAAATGTAGTATGTCATAAGAACAATAAATTTCAAGATAAAATTCATTCTACGATACCCCTGATCGGTGCTGTAAGATACCTCTGAGATAGCTCCGTAAATTAAACGCGAAGTAGATAGAGGAACAGATCAAATCCTGCCGAATAGGTATTTTTTTACCTAATGCCTAGAACACATTAATCGCTGTCATCACGAGAGAGACATTCCAAAATTCTTGCAAGGAGGAACGAACTTGGAAATGCTAATATGATTAAATGAAGGTTGTGTGCTGGTATCTTGTGTTCCAAGCAATGTGACGAAACGAAATTTGGAAGAGATAGCTAAAATATTAATAGTGTCTCAATTGCAATATTATCATAATTTTACGTAATCGTTAGAAATAATATGAAAAAGTCTGTACCAAGTTGTATAAGTTACTAGTAATTTACCTATTTAATAGTGTTACATAATTACAAAAATGTAATTTTTTTGACTAGTCTCACGTTGGTAGTATTTACATTAGAGGCAATTTATTAACGTAATTGTATTTATGTACATGTGCTTTAAATAATGTCAAATAAAGTTTTTCGAAATCTCAATAGTGTTTTAATTTACACAAATATATTTTTTGAAATATCTTTCACTCCATTAATATGCACATTTGAATAGATTTGTATACATTATTGAACTTGTGAGTAGAAGTGCTTCAAATGACTTGAATGACACAGTCTGTGGATGTCCTCATCCAGTGAACATCGTCCCGGAGCGCTCCGAGCTTAGGCGCAGGTAGTTTCCCGCAGGTGGTCAACGGCATTCGTGAACGAGCCTCCGACCCGAGCGGATCGCTAGTGCGGAGCTCCGTTTCAGTTCTAAGTGAAAGCTATACTTAGTAGTGTTCTCAGCGAGTTGTGTTTTTAGTCTATGTCCTATGACATACCCTCATCAACAGGGCAGGCTATCAGCCAAGCCCTGAATGCAGTCAATAATTGCGACAGCAATTATATATTCAACGGAGCAGTTCCTTCATCACACCACATCGCGGCAGACGGCGATGTCATGGACGCGTCGCCATTGCCAGTTCCCGACCCGAGTAGCAGCGAGGTCGGTGGCCACGCTGCTGCCTTCCACACCGCAACAGCAACAGACGGGCTCGACCACCAGTCAACAGGCAACGGAATACAGCGAAAAAGGTCAGTGGGTGACAATTCAATCCATCAAGACCCAAAAAGAAAGAGTGCGGGTACCGGTCACGATAGTGCGTCATCTGGCCAAAATCAACATTCAGACTACGTGTACAATTTACCAGTGCAAAACAGATTCAGTGAATTAAGTAACTCAACATCTAAAGAAGAAGAAAATAGATTCAGTTATCTAAAAGAAAATATCAGTGAGCAAACACAAAACACTATGAAAATTCCTCCAATATTCGTAGCCAATATCACAAACCTCAACGAATTCATAAAAGAACTAAAAACTAGAGTGACCTCAAATTTCGTTGCCGAAAATAAAAATAATAAAGTGAAAATAGTTGCCAAATCAATAACCGACTTCAGAAACATTGTGAAATACCTAATACACACCCAAAGAAGTTTTCATTCTTATAAAGATCCCACCAACAAAAAATTCTCAGTAGTATTTAAAAATATTAACCAATCAATCTCAGAACCTGAAATACTTCAAGACCTCACTCAACGTCACCCATCCATAATAAAAGTAACACGATTACAAAAAGACAACAATCCCATCCCGGTTGTAGCAGCTGAATTTAGTGGAAACGAACCTCTAGAAACTATATTAACCATTAAACAAATATGCAACCACCGAGTGACAACTGAAAGAAGACGAAGACCCAACGGCCCCCTACAATGTCAAAGATGCTTAGATTTCGGACACTCAAAAAACAATTGTAACCATGTGATTAACTGTGCCTTCTGTTCAGGAAATCATTACTCTGTAACTTGCCCACAAAAACTTCAAACTCCTATTTGCAAACTGCAAGGGAAACCACCGTGGGGATATTAGAAATAATAACTGTCCTTATTTCAAAGAAATATATGAAAAGAAAACCTCCACCTCAACCTTCAGAAATAAAAGTACCCACCAACAGAATTCAACACCTCCCCACTCAAATGATTCACTCGCTCACTTCCCAAACTTACCGAAAACCCTACCACTCCAAAACTTCTCTCCAATCAACAACAAAAACCATAACCAAAATATATCCTCAAACCAATCAAACACCCATTCAAGAAATTATCATCAAGCCTCCCTAGCAGACAACTCTCTCATAAATACAATCATTAATACAATATCATCATGTATCGTAAACTTCATAAATTCATTGATCCCTACAGTCATTTCAGCAATCCAAAACTCAGTCACCTCGTTTCTAAGTAATAATAATGCAAGTGCTTCTCCCTAAAAATTTAACACTCATAAACTGGAACGCAAATGGCATCCTAAATAAAAAAACAGAGTTAATAAATTTCCTGCACTCCTTCAAAATAGACGTAGCATGCATAACTGAAACCCATCTCAAAGCACGAAATAAACTTTACATTCCGGAATATACAATATATAGAGCAGATAGAACAGAGAACAACGGAGGAGGAGTCCTAATTGCAGTAAAATCCACTATAGAGCACCACCAGATAAATACCGTTCACACACCCGGCTTAGAAACCATAGCAATCAGACTAATTATAAATAGCCACGACTGGAACATAATATCAGCCTACAAACCTCCCACAACAAAAATAGTTGATGCTAATCTACTAAATTTATTTCAACCCCAGATAAGTACATTAGTATTAGGAGACCTTAATGCCAAGAATACTAACTGGGGATGCCAAGCAAACAACCATGATGAAAAAATAATAAATCAAAACAACTTAAAAATAATATCCACAACAGAACCCACATATTACCCTTACGACCGACTCAGAAATCCAGATATTCTCGACATAGGCATTACTAACTCTAGCACTCAATTTTATTCAACGCCGGTTTTTGAACTTGACTCGGACCACATACCAGTTCTAATAACCTCCCATCAGCTGCCTCCACCTCATTCCCCAACGCCCAAACCCAACACACTCAAAATTAACTGGCACAAGTTTCAGAACATCATAAGCAGTGCTATCCCCAAAATTAAAATATTAAATAGTCCAATTGAAATTGAAAATGCCGTAACTTACCTAAACACACTAATACATTCCACCCTACAAACTTCACAAATTAAACTAAAAAAACAACCTAAATGCAACAAGGACACAATATTGCCGCAGGAAATACTACATGCCATAAAAATAAAAAACAAAACTAGAAGACTGTGGGCCAACTTAAGAACCCCAGAAATTAAGTCCGAACTCAATACAATTACCAACATAGTCAAAAGATTAATTAAAAAGCACAATGCCCAACAATTCCACACCAAAATTGAATCGCTGAACACCAAAAACAACTCAATATGGATCTTTACCAAAAAAATATTAAATAAAAAAACAATAATCCCCCCATTAAACCAAACAGTAGGAAAAGCATACACTTCAATTCAAAAAGCGGAAGAATTAGCCACGTATTTCGCCTCAACATTCACAACTAACACAACTAAACCCCATCCCGAACATAAAACAATCACTACAGCAGCAGAACAATCGGTATATGGACCTCATCATAGAATTCAATACATTTCCCCAAAAGAAATCACACAAATAATTAGAAAACTACCAAATAAAAAATCACCAGGTCACGATAAAATAAACAATTTGATACTAAAAAAGCTACCCCCACCAGCAATAGCTTATATAAATAATATATACAACTCTTGTTTCAGAATAAGTCACTTCCCTTTTGCCTGGAAACATGCAGTTATTATCCCAATTCCTAAACCGAATAAAAACACGGCAAATGTCACCAGTTACAGGCCAATAAGCTTATTACCCTCTCTCTCAAAAATTTTTGAAAAGATAATTCTAAAAAGACTGACCAAACATATAGCTTCTACTAATCTCATACCAAAAGAACAATTCGGCTTTACGAAACGTACTTCAACGCAACACCAATTATTAAGAATCTCGGAACATTTATACTCATCATTTCAAAAAAAATATCATACAATAGCTATCTTCTTAGACATATCACAAGCATTTGATAGAATCTGGCACCAAGCATTAATATGCAAAATCAAAAAAAGCGGTACCCCATACTACTTAACGGAAATCATTAAGAAATTCTTAGAAAACAGAACATTCTCAGTAGCAGTAAATAATCACCACTCAAACCCCAAAACAATAAACGCAGGCTTACCCCAAGGATCCCCCCTCTCACCAACTCTTTTTAACATATATGTAGCAGATATTCCGAAGTTGCACCCCATACAAATAGCCCAGTTTGCTGACGACACAGCAATTTACTCATCCGGAACCTCACTCACAGCAATCAAAAATAGAATGCAAATATATATAAATCTAATTGAAAGCTGGGCAGCAAAGTCAAAAATAAAACTCAATCCAATTAAAACTGCAGCTAAGATATTCACACTAAGACCATATACCTCTCCTCCCCCATTAACATTAAACAATGAAACGATAATCTGGTACCCATCAAACAAGCCAATAAAATACTTAGGTCTAAACATTGATACAAAACTAAACTGGAAACATCACATTGACAATAAAGTAATACAGGCAAAAAACAAACTATTACAATTAAAACCACTAATCAATAGAAACAGCCATCTACCATATGACACCGCACTCGTAATATATAAAACAATAGTCAGACCCCTCCTACTGTATGCATGCCCAATATGGCTAAATGCAGCTAGAACCAATCTTAACAAAATCCAAATTATACAAAATCAGTTCTTAAGGACAATTACCAACGCACCATGGTTCATATCTAATGCACAGCTCCATAAAGAATTCAATCTCCAACCCATAACCCAGCACATTCTATACCTATCCACCCAATTCTATTCCAACCTAATGCAGATACCAAATTTAACCGGATTCAACCTAGCCAGAAACCCCACCCATTCCACAAGAATAAAAAATAAGTACCCTTTCCATATATTCCAACAACAATTTTCCGAAATGGACTCTGATTAGAGGTGACCATTAGATTTCCTCGACCGCAATGCTAGTTGTAAGATTAATTTTAGTTTAGTTAGTAAGTCAACAAACATATGTAGAGTTAATGTAACTGAGCTATGTAAATCATCAAGGAAAACAATAAAAAAAAGGTGGTCAACGGCACAGTGTACAGCACGGGTCCAGTCGTCGCAACGTAAAAGCTTAAAGATAAGTATTGTGTTTTATACTATCGCTTTCCTGGTATTCTCTTTTTGATCGTTTTCTTAATAGTAACTCGTACTTTCAAATCCCTAGTTTTCTTTCCACTATACTCTCTTTACTCTCCATTTCATATAGCAACTCCGTCGGAATCTGATCCTCGCTGCACGTAAAACTTTAAAACCTATTCCGTAGTTTAATAAATTTATTAATTCTTTCAAATTTACTTCCTTTAACGTGACTTAGAATTTTCCTCTAATATTTTGTGAACATCTCCTTTTAAACTCTACTTATACTTATTTAATTCAATTTGGGTAGTTTTTTCTCTCTTTATTCTTCACTTCTCAGCATGGCATCGAATACCAGAGGAACTACTAAGAGTAACCAAAACAATCTGCAAGTAGAAATAAATTCAATTGTTCAGGAAGTTGTTAAATGCCCTGCCTTCCTCGACTCCTTGGCGGCGGTCCTCACTGGAATGGTCGCCAAGCAGTTAGAGGAGAGCATGAATTTTAACACCGATTTAATAAATAATTTGCGCAGGGAAATTGAAGACAGAGACAGAGAAATTAAAAATCTGAAAGCAGAGCTTGACGTCAGAACAGACCAACTTGAGATGTATACGCGGCGGAATTCCTTGCGGATCTTCGGAGTCAAGGAAAAAGATAATGAAAACCCAGATCAACTTGCGCTTGATGTGGCAAAACAGATAAGTGTCGATTTGAGCCTGAACGACATTGATAGATGTCATAGAGTAGGACCCAAGATCCCAGGAAAAACACGACCGCTCATTGTAAAATTTGTAAGTTACAGGAAGCGTCGTGAAGTCTTTCGGGAGAAAAGACAATTGAAAAATACCGATGTCACAATACGAGAAGACCTCACAAGATCCCGTCTGGAGGTTCTGAGAGCGGCCATTGATAAATTTGGCCTGCGGAACATCTGGACGGAAGATGGCACAATAGTCATCAAAGCAGGTACCAGGAAAGCCCGCGCGCAGACAATTGCCGACTTGCAGGCCATTTCCGCCTAAGTAAGAGCGCTCCCCACCCCTACCCCACAGCTTAACACTCCCTTAGCTTGGAATTTCCAAGGATCCTCTCTTTCCTTCCCACCCCTCTAAGCATCTTTTCTTCCTTCATCTTTTCTCTACAACCTTTCTGAAAGCATGGCCACCAGCATGAATCCGCCCCTACACCTTTCCTCATTACATGGACAAAGCAATCATCCAATAACACTTCCTCATAATACTTACGCCTCCATATCAAAATCTTCATCGCGAACTTTATTTGTAGGTCACGTAAATGCTCAATCGCTATATTGTCATCTTGATGAAGTGCGAGAACTAATTTCAACCCACCGTTTTCATGCTCTCCTTATTAGCGAAACGTGGCTAAAGATCTCACTTGCTACAACACTTGTCACAATTCCTGGATACCGTTTTCTTAGAAGTGACCGGAACCCACATATCGCGTCTCAGGGAGGTGGTGTCGGTATTTACCTACGCGATGACCTCACTTATAAATACATAACTTCATCAGCAGATAACGTTAATCAGAATAACGAATATCTCTTTATTGAAATTTCCATATTTAACAAAAAATGTGCCCTAGGCGTAGTGTACTGTCCTCCGAAAACAGGGAATATCGAAGATATCGACAAAGAAATTGCGCTTTGCTCAAGTAAATACGATAACATAATACTGATGGGCGATTTCAATTGTAATCTTCTGAAATCTACGTCGCATGCCGACAAATTCAAACGTATTTTTGGCGAAATGAATCTTTCTATCTTACCACTAAATGCAACTCACCATACAATCAGCACAGATACTTGGATAGATCATATCGTTGTATCGAATCTTGACAAAGTGAAATTTCATGGCCAATCACCAGTTCCTGGAATATCTAAACACGATCTCATATACGTCTCATACAATATGAAATGCCCTAGATATACGCCAACAGTTTTCAAATACCGCGACTTCAAAAGATTCAATCTTGAATTATTTCTCTCTGACGGTATGTCTATGCCCTGGCATCTTGTCTCTCAAGAAAGTTCGTTAGATAGAAAAGTAAATACTTTTACTCATCAATTGACGGAGCTGATTAATCGACACATACCCGTAAGAAAGGCTCGTGCAACACGTCCGCCGGCACCTTGGATAACAGAGGAAATACGTGGCTTAATGAAACAAAGGGACGCTGCCTTCAAAATTTTTCGAAATTCAAAATGCGAAAACGACAGAATTAAATACAAAAAATTAAGAAATGTTGTTACACAAAAATTGAGAAACGCGAAATGTAAATATTACCACAAAGTTTTGGGTACAAACGGCGACTCGAAACAAGTATGGAAATCTCTACGCACTCTTGGCATAGGCAGATCACGAGCACCGCTTCAAATTGATATACCTCTAGACTCCCTAAACCAACGTTTCGCTAATATGGCTCCCCATTTCGAAAGTTCATTAAAAAGCATGACTCTATCAAACTTAGTTCCATTCTAGAAATACTCCAGAAGAATTTTTCTTCGCGTGTACAAGTCATATTGACGTCCTTAAAACTATTCAGAGTCTAAAATCAAACGCCTCTGGAGTAGACAATATTAATGCCAAATTACTGAAACTTTGTGCCGAAATAATATATCCCATTGTAACAGATATAATAAATTTTTCTCTCATAAGTGGAAATTATCCGACCTCTTGGAAAACTGCACTTGTCCATCCTCTTCCTAAATCAACAAATCCTCCTGAGTACAGACCTATTAGTATTCTACCTACAATTTCTAAAGTATTAGAAAAAATTGCACGACATCAAATAACGAACTATTTAGACAGCAAAAATCTCTTAAGTGAACATCAACATGGTTTCCGATCAGGGAGAAGTACAGGAACTGTGCTTTTAAGCTTAATTGAAGAGGCCAGAATCGCCATTGACAACGGTAAATTAACAATACTTATTCTCTTAGATTTCAGTAAAGCCTTTGACTCGGTTGATCATGATATCCTGCTAGAGAAAATGAAAGCATTGGGCTTCGCTAAACCCACGATACGGTGGTTCTCACAATATCTTTCAGGTCGTCAACAAGTCGTAGTATCAGGTGAAAACCGATCCAGTGCCATTAGAACCGCCCGGGGTATTGCACAGGGAACAGTTCTAGGACCCTTAGCATTCTTAATTTACGTAAACGACGTAGGACAATGTCTTAAATACTGTCACTATAAAATGTACGCAGATGACCTTCAACTATATGTCAGCGGACATCCGTCGGAGCTTAACTCTTTAGTTCAGAAAATAAATGAGGACCTAAATGCTCTCAATAAATGGACCGCAGCCCTAGGACTTTTATTAAACCCAAATAAGTCCCAAAGCTTACTGATAGGCTCCCGCAACGCCATCAACAAATTAGAGAAAACCCTTCCGTCCATTAGTATAAATGGCTCCCTCTACCCTGGTGTAACGATGTAAAAAACCTAGGAATGCATTTAGACAGCACTCTCAGTTGGACTACACATGTAAGTAAGATTTGTCAAAAAGTCTTCAAAGACCTCCACT
>BLKR01013113.1:0-13644 GCA_011170035.1 Teleogryllus occipitalis | reverse complement strand
CGCTCCGCCCCGCTCCGCCCCGCTCCGCCCCGCTCCGCCCCGCTCCGCCCCGCTCCATCATTTCCTCTACCTCCCCCCTTGCTCTTCAGAGCCCCTTCCCCCCGGGTAGGTTTAACTCCAAGGCAGCATTGGCGCCGTCTCTAGTTCGATTCCGGCAGGAAGGTCCAAGTGTTCGAGACCCGGCAATGTAGGATGTTGCGCACTAGCTATACCTCGAAATCAGCCGCTGTCTGGTGGAGAATGCTATGGGTATCCTTGGTTTCTCCGATCAGTACCGAGCGTATGCCGAAGTCTTAACAAAAACCTTAACAAACCGCCCACAGTCCGCTCACGATCTTTCATTCTTCTTTATTCTATCCTCTCCTCTCACATTCACCGACAGGTATTTATACATTTCGTGAGAACAGTCGGGAGGTTAGGGTATGTTCTGTCTCGAAAAGTTCTCCGCTTCAGGAAATACCACGAGGGGAAATTCTCTCGCAAGCCGACGTGCAGGTCGGCGGCGGATCAGGGAACACAGCGGGAGAGAAACACTCCCACTTCCAGGCAATAACAACCTTCACTACTTTCACGGTACTTGTTACCGAAACAGTTGACGAGCTCGAAAATCAATAAATCCCACCTCTCTCCCCGCAATCCGCTTTATTTGCTAATACGATGGTGTGTTTCATTCGTCTCTTTATTTAAATCGCCTGATTTATTGACCGGTATTAATTTACGAGATGAGAGCTCACGCGCATTCAATTCTCCATTTTCACCTATGATGCACTCCACAGTAAAGGTAGACGGGGACCCGGTGTGACTGAAATAGTAGATGGCTCGTAGTCTGCAGTCTATTTCTTCACGCAAGGTCACGATAAGGGGTAATAAACCAATCGGCAGTTCATTTGCCTTTGCAGATAATTTTTATTGCACGTAAAAATTTTCAAATCAATAGTTGTTCAAAAAGACTGTTGCTACTTGTATTCATAATTCAACTTAATATATTTACGTTACGTAATGATCCCAGGGCTGAATAGTACGTTACACGTACGTGTTTATTTGACGCTAAAGAAACTATTATTTACGAAAATACCGTTCAGCCACTTGTACAGAGCGTTCAAAATGTCCCTCTGCAGTGACAGCTTGTGTGTGTCGCTGACGGTTCTTTTTCCGCGCCTCTCTTTTGTTGCGCGTGTCGGTCGTCGACTCACATCACCCTTCGCCCTCCTGCCGCATCTGCCCCTCCCTCCGTTCCAGAACCAAAGCTGCTGGCCGGGTGGATTCACACACATATCTAATCATTCTCACACATCCATATGCCCACACAAAAATTCTCTCTTCCTCTCTCTCTCTCTCTCTCTCTCTCTCTCTCTTTCTCACTCTGCTCTCTCACTCGCTCATTCTACCATCCGCTAAACCGTTTGCACAGAAATACATGGATGGTCATTATAGTCTCTTTTATACAGGTGGAGTCTACACTGTGCATCAAAAGGAAAATAATTATTTTAACAAACGTAATAATGATGAATTAATAAAACTTTTTACTGCCTAATTCAAAAAGACTGGCGATGAAAGGTAATTTACTTCAGCATCTGTGTCAACGACTTCCATCTCGATCAGGTTTTGTCGTTTTCCTGATCCGTTGAGGAAATGCTGAGTATCTCTCACCAGCCGGGACAAATTTTAAGCCCTTGATCTCTCGGTATGTGTGGTAGTGAAGTGCATGTTAGTGTAAGTGTGTGTATAAAGGTGAGAATTGGACAAGGAAGAGGAAGGAAAGATTACGCGCGGTCCGGGGCCCGTTTGTTAGGGTCCTGCTCGAGCATTCGCCTGGTATTGATCGGAGAATCCATGGAAAAGTACCGATCAGAGCAGCCGGCCGCTAGAATTCTCCTCCAGAAAGTAGGTGAATTCGACCTAGCTGAAAAGCTAGCGTCTAAAATTCTGTCGCAGTGCTATCAGTTGATGCACTGAGCCACCGCTCCCGGTGCGTGACGTCATAATTATCCGCAAACAAGCATTACAGACCATTTCAAATACCCAATCACTGGCTTACTCTATCGTTACACTAGAGCAGCCGTACACCACGTGTTGAGTGCGCTGTTGCACACGTTTCGTTCGCTCTCCACCCGCACTCCGACGCAGCCTCGGCCCCTCCCTGCACAAACGCGCGTTTCTCGGCCAACTCGCTGATTATTTGCGCGTATCCATCAATTATGAAGCACGAGGGCTCGTGATGGACGGTGCGAGGCGGGGAGGGGGCGGAGGCCGATGGAGGCGGGCGGCCGAGCACGGGGAGATTGGAAGTTGGCGTAATTTAAGTGTTAATGATAATATGCGTTTTGACTTTTGCGGCGTGTAGGCTTTGTTGTAATTAACTTAATTATAAATCAATGGCTATCCGCGAAGATTAGGCGGCGTTGCCGTTGTTTATGGCCGCCCGTGCTGGCGGTCGCTCCTCCCCGATGGAAGCCCTCGCGGGGATTTCTGCCGCTCCCGGTGCGGAGTCCGGGACGAGAGGCATCACGGTTACACTCGCAAATTGCGGGGGACCCCATCGTCGTTTTCCTCTCGATCATTGTTTAGGGAAGGAGTTAGGACTTATTTACGACTTATTAGTAGGAATATTAGTCATTATTTAGGACTTTTATTAGTAGAATCCTTCCTACTTGACTCGACCTGCCCCTTTGAATATGAACCCCATTGTGATTTTCACTCGATCGTTGTTTAGGTATGTAGTTACTCTTTCATTTAGGACTTTTATTATTAGAATCCTTTCTATTTGGCTCGACCTCCCCCTTTGAATATGAACCCCATTGTGATTTTCACTCGATCATTGATTAGAGAAGGAGATACTCTTTCATCATTTAGGATTTTTATTATTAGAATCCTTCCTATTTCACTCGACCTCCCTCTTTGAATATGGACCCCGTTGTGATTTTCCCCTCGATCATTATTTAGGTACGTAGTTACTGTTTCATCATATAGGACTTTTATGATTAGAATCCTTCGTATTAGTATCGACCCCCCCCCCTTTGACTACAGACCCCACAGTGACTGTTCCCAGGTTTTTAATATTCACAATTGTACAGTCGTTAATTAGCGTTAACTGTTCGTCCCTATCGCGAACTGTACGCCTGAAATCGAATGTCTGTTTCTGATACGATGCATGTCCAAAGGAAAAAACAATTTGTCAAGAGTTGCACTTTGTTGCAGTTGATACTTGTTGGAACATGATTGATAATCACCTACTAACAGAATAAGCCGTGCCCCAAGTCCATCAAGTTTTATAAGTCAATTCAAATTTTGAATTTATCGCCAATAGAACTAAAATGCACAGATATGGATAAAGTGGCAATTTTTAGGCACTGTGAATTGAATTGTTCATTCAAGCTAGTGACTATGAAAAATACATTCATTGTGGATAACAAAATGACCAATTTCAAAGAAAACAGAATAAACATGCAAAGAAAGTCTACTTTACAACTTCACTTCCGCTCGGCGGCTCGCACTTCGACGCGGAGACCGAACGCTCATGTACCGACTTCCCAAGCGCTCCTCTCAACAGGCAGCCAGAAGTCACCAAAATAGGTCCAAAACTATGAACTATGAAGTGTTTGCTTCACATTATATTGCACAGAGAGTTCATTTATGAAAGTTGAAAAATTACATTTTGGCCACTAAATTGGGTTTTAGAAATCATAGTGCAATATTAAAAACAGACTGCCATTATTAACATTCTGTAATACTTTTTCAAACAAAAGCCAAAAGTAGGAGTTTAATGAGTATCCTATGTTAGTATAGAGGCAGTACAATTAAATCATATGTTCCAATAAGTATGTCAACAAAATATACCCGAAAAATTTAATGAACTGAACTCTATGAACACCAATAAATAAATTTAAAAAATCTAATCAGAAGGTTCGTGGAGGAACCTAATGGAATATTAAAACTTTTAATCAACTGTTTAAATTATTGTCAATTGTACAAATTGTGTTGTTATTTCCTGTTTATTGTGTCGGTATATCTTAATATGTTAGGCAATGCTCAAGCAAGCCATGTTACATTGCTTTGGTATTTTATGTGCGTTGTATCTGTGTGACACTAATTATTTCTGAATATACAAAATAATAATAATAGCTTTGAACAACAGTTTGTTAGGGTATTGTTTTTTATCCGAAATGAAACGCTGAAAGCAATTTACTAGTGCCCGTTGCGTACAGAAGTAAGGGTAGTATTTATGCAATCAAACTGGGCGTCTCAGCTTCAAAGTTAAATTGGTGTAGCAATCACACTTATAAAAGAAGATTGATGCTGACTCTTCCCAGGAACCAGACGCGCCCTCGGGGCCAGTTCACCCCCACTTCCACCACCAGTCCACATCCCCCCCCCCACGCGCTGGAGACATTTCCTTCCTACGGGTCAGGGATATCAAAGATGCACACAAGATTCCTTGTTTACTTGAATTCGCTGACACTGCGATCAGAGACACTGCCCGAGATTTAAAAGTAAGGGTTGTCTCCGGAGTGCCATCACTGAATACCTGACCCATGGCAGTCATTTGGAGAAGTCATTGGACAGTTATTGCCCCAAATATAGCGATGTTAATTCCCATTCCCCCTACTAAAGCTAGAAAATGATTCAATAAAATGAAATATACCAGTTATATTTGAAATTATCAATTGAACAACTAAACATTGTGAGTCAAAAAATGTTTGATTTTGTAGTCGCTTTACGTAAGAGTTTAATAACTAAGAGCGGTTCCGCTACAGATGGTGTCGTCCGGGGTGGTAACGGAGTCACCCCTATTTTAAGGCACCTAACGCCTTTTGATGAGGTTTATTAAATCATTATTTATACTAATAGGGACAATCTTGATCAAAAAGGAGAATGTAACGACATTGCTTTCGCATTTTATTTAAATTTGGCGCCTAACATGTAATAAACAATTATATGTTCTCCTTGACACAAATTCGGGCTAAGCTCGTGCATTTTCAAGTATTGCGCTGTCAAGATAGTATTATGTTTCTCCAAGATCAGCAGACTTAATTCCAGAAAGTAAAAAAACACCAAGTGATAGTTAACATTTAAAATACAGCACTTCCCAGTGTCGCTACCAGGGTGCAGCACTGTTCGGACAAGCGCGCCTAAATCGAGACTTTACAAAGAGTGACAGAAGCAAAAACAAAAAAATCACAAGACGACGGCGTCCGCTTGCATTATTGAAACGCGGGCAGAGCGAGTATCACCCGGTCGTCGTATTGATTCTGCTCGGAACAGACGATATTTTGGCATAGTCAAGAGCGGTTGGTTGTCATTTAAATATCAGTAAATAATGACAATATTTGCTGGCCACGTTGTTTGTTTCCTAACGCAACAGAATTTGAATTCAAATACAATCTTCTCATGACTATTTTATTTTCCCTTTTCAGTCATTTCGATTCCTTCATTTCAAATATTTATAGTGTAAATATCATAAATACGACATCTAATATGGATTAACTGGATCCCTAGCGAAGAGAAATGAATACCTCTCCAAGAAGGGACATCCCACTTTCTAAGGAGAGACGATCCCCAGCATTTCCAGACAATTCGCACTTAGGTTACTTCCCACCCCATAATCCCTGTCACCCCCATAATCCCCGTCACACCGTAATACCCATCACTCCGAAATCCCCGTCACCCCATAATCCCAATATCACCATCACCCCTCATCGCCCGTCACAGGCACTGAGGCAGCCGCACCCAACGCGAGTGCCGCGGCGCGCCGAAAAGGCCTGGGACCGATCGCCTCCGATGGCGGCGGAGGAGGGCTTCACAGACAAAATGAAGAACAAACAGCCCGCGCCGCCGACGCCACACAGCCACATGGCCTCTTCCGCCGGCGCTAATTATCCAATTACGCTGTTTACTCAGGCAATTGGAGCCGGTCCCTCGAGCGGCTCCATTCCCTCAGTCAATCTTGTACTATCGTTCCGGTTGTAATTTAGCCCCTCGCGGCCGGCAACGTGGCGGCGGGCACGTTGGCACGGCCACTGGGGTGGTGGCGACGGGGGGCGAGGGGACGGGTGGTTGCGAGGCGCGGGTGGCGCAAGGGCGGTGCTGGGTGGGGGTAATGAAGGCATTACATCGATATCATCGCGCCGGATCATGACGGATGGAGTTCCGCAGGGTTCTGTCCCGGGACACATTCTTCTTCACGCCCTGCCCACGCCCGCGCCGCAGCGCTGAGGGGCGAGGTGAAATGGGCAGTGGGCGGCCGACGAGCCATGCTCTTCACTATCACTTTTCTTTTACAGATAGAGCAAAATCTTTTTAACTGCATTCCTGTCTCTCGATCACAAAATTTGCATTTTATTTACTCGTACTTTTCAGTACTCGTTAATAAAAATGAATACCTCCCTTTACTGTTTATTAATCACAGAGCGTTAGTTTGTGTTACGTATTCGGCAAAGTCGAGTTCTTACGTATTACGCATAGAAATAATTAATTGAAACGGTAAAACTGAATAAAACATGTTATGACATGATTTTGAATGATTGTCGTACGTGTAAGATTACAAAAATATTGGTATATTGAATTAAAATACAACTTTGGTTTCTGTTTGTTTCTTCAACGAAAGTAGAGAAGTTGATGGTAATGAAAATTGAAATGACTGATGATGTGACCTGAGATACGTTGCCATTGCGCAGCGCTGCAAGAACGGTTTTTACCAAATTCACAAATCGATCACTAGTAACTGCAACGGCACGACCATTGTGGTTCTAAAAAATAAGGGCCTATGATACCAAAAGAAAGCAACGGCACACCATACTGTCACACGTTCAATACGAAGCGGTTTCTCGTACAGCTCATACGGGTCCTGTTATGTCTTGTAAATGAAAGATATTTTGCACTTCAACAATAGATTATTCAGGCCGAAGGGGAATACAGCTTAATCAAACATCTACACACGTTTCTCCCCGTCACGGATCTCTCATCATGCTCCCGGCATCCACGCCGGCAATGCGGAGTGTGGGTTCTAGCCGCTGATCTCCCTTGCAGTCTCGACAAGAGCCAAGTCCCCCCATATGGAGCATCTCAGGTGTGGGCGGGTACCTTTCCCACTCCCCAGGAAATCGCCGTCACCGAGCTCACCCAGGGTCGGCCGTGCGTGGGTCCCTCACGGCCCGTAACATGTGCTGGGTCTCGTCGCCTCTCACTAGACGGCCAAGCTGCTCTTCTCGGCGACTCGTCTCAGTTTACTGGACTACGACTCGTACGTACTACACACGTACTAAACTACAGTCCTGGATAGCGATTGATGAAATTTTTACTTTTGGCGAGAAAGTATGGTGCATGTGCATCGTCTCTGCAAATGACACTGCAGCGTCTCTGACCGGGTGGCCCTAGGTTCGAGTCCCGACAGCGGGAGGATTTTCGACATTAGCTTTTCAGCTAGGTCGGATTCCGTCACTGCCTGGAGGTGAATTCTAGCGGCCGGCTGCCCTGTTCGGTAGTTTTCCGTGGTTTCTCGGATCAACACCAGGCCTACATTACCACACATGCCGGGAAACCGGTCGTGGACTTAGAACTTGCCCAGCTGGAGCGTGACCCCGCTGGTGGGAGATACTCGGTTGGCGAAACCCCGTTAGCCTGCGGTAGGTCGGCACGAGATGTTGCCATTCAGCCATTTCAGGGGGAAGACTACCTCCATTTCCTGAGCAAAAACACGCACTACACGTACAGGACTAATGACCATAGTAGCTGACGCGTCCGGAATCACTAACAATCAATCGGCAAATGATTTTTAAAACTTTATACTCTTTTTAAAATTTGTTTAGGATTTTTATTAATGTAATTTTGCATTATGTAATTGTGTTCTATAATTAGTATATTTTAATATTAGTACATATATATCCCATTTTACATATTTATTACATAATTTTACTGTTTTCATTACGTATTTATGTACATATTTTGACGTTTCATACTAATTTTTCCGGTCTCTTTTTATAATAATTTATTATAAAAAATCTATTCACATATATTTCCTTGTGAAACTGTATTATTAAGCAGAGGAAATCGCTGTTTCTTTTAATTTAGGTACTTTAAAAGGAAAATTTAGTGGAAATCGTGAAAATATAATCATAAATCATTCTCATTTTTTTAAAATTTCATCTGCCGCTCAAAAAATTCTGAAAACATATCTGCATATTTTGCATACAATTGTGCAAAATATTTTTTCTATAGTATCACATCTGAAATTTAACAAAATATAACGAAAATTAAGCATGAAGTCATGCAAAAATCAGCTTTTATTTTTTAAATGTTATGTTTCATTCTGCAAAAATTCAGTTAATCGAACTAATTTGTTAAAATTTTATGAAATATACTTTTTCTGTAGTATTTAAGTACTGAAAGTATTTAAGAAAAATCATAGTGTTTCGTTTTGCGTGTTTCAACGGTTTAAAAATTCAACTTTCGTACCAGAAATTACCAACATTTGTTTATTATCGAGTCTGTAGAAAGACATTCCTACCCACTACAAACTTTTAAAAAAATGTACCTAAAATGCTTGTACAGAAAAATGATCAGTAAGAAAACACGCTTTTTATAAAATGTGACCAGGAGAGGGGGTGGAGGTATGAAAATTATTCAATGTATTTTATTTGGTTCCTAACATATTTCATATAGAAATTCTTCAAAAGGTTTGATCGCATATTTCATTCTCTTCCTCCGCTATAGCGTTTGTAATTCCTTGCGTCAGTTAGAATAATTCTTAGATTACTCCTAACCATGTCAATTTTTTCTTTTCCAAAGCAATTTTTAAACTGGTTTATTACATATTTAATTGGTTACTAAATCGATATATCTGAAGTAAAATAAGTTATCACCCATTTAACCGTACATTTTGCTACGACGTCAGTTATTCCGCAGTTTCTTCAGAATGTTGCTTGCCCAGAGAAAGGGTGAGGATGAATTATTTTAGTCAGGATCGGGGTGAATATAACGCCTACCTGGAGTTGAATGATGAGCGATGGACCGTGGATGACGATAAGAGACCCACAGTAGTCCTTTCTCAACTAAGAGAATGCACCTGGTTACACATGAAATGACGTAGAATCTTTACCCTAGAATGAGCTTAAAGTTGAAAGCCACACGAAACAGAGGTTTTGGCTGAAAATATATCTGCACCTGTTATAGCACTGATGTTTAGAAACTTCATTTCAATTGTTTATGCATCGTATCAATCGTGAAAAAAATCAAGTATTCTTTTCAGTACTAGATATGTATTCTGCAAAAGTGATATATTACCGTTATTATACAACAGATTCGTGAAGAACATAAATGTTCGTTCTGCTTATATAGATATTTTTGTATTGTTTTACATCAATAGTCTGCAACATTTTTAGCATCTTTTTCTACTATATTTCTGAAGTGTGAAATTCACCAACATATTATTATGTGCGTATAGTGAAATATGGTATTTTTAAAAATCATGAAATGTATCGCTTACTAGGAATTTTCTCTTTTCTTATTTTTAATGAAAATGTATGAAACCGTCTTCTCACATAACAACATGGGTATTACACTTGAAAATCGAGTCTTTTTAAGTATTCTTTGGACTGCTCCTTAAAGTTCACAAATGTGTGATGGAATCCGATGGATGCCCAATGGAAGATTTCCCACAATTTTTAAGCGCAAATGCACGAAATAGTTTTTGTGCTTGTTCCCAGCCATTATTATTATTATTATTATTATTATTATTATTATTATTATTATTATTATTATTATTATTATTATTATTATTATTATTATTATTATTATTATTAATATTATTATTATTATTATTATTATTATTATTATTATTATTAATTCTCTTACGATTTCTTTCAACTTATCGCAGCACATTCTATATTTGAACAATACACTTCCTCACATACAATAGAAAATCTTTCTCCTGAACTTCGCAATCACGTGTACGAATGCACTGGAAGATGAAGGACATCGAGTTGCCTCCAGTTTCACATCGTGAGGAACTGATAGCTAGTTTTGCATCAAAATTGAGTTAAGAGTTGCCCGAGCAATTTCCAGAGCCTGGGGCGGAGGGCGTGGGGAGGGAAGAGGAGCAGCATCCTCACTGAGTCGGAGGAAGAAACAAACCCGACTCGTCGCCAAACTTCTATTGAATTGCACCTTCAGGGTTCCCCTTGGGAAGGACTTTCATTAACAGTGAGAACATCTGCCCACCAGCTCCCTCTTTGACTAGATTGCACCCCAGCCACGGATACACAGAAGGGAAGCTTCGCGAGAAGGAATCTGATCTTCGGTAAAAGAATTTTCATAGAAGAATGTGCCGCTATTAAACCACATTAAACACGATTTTGATTGCATTTAGACCCTAAGTTTTTTGTGAACAAACACATTTCAATCAACGCACATATCGCGTGACAGCCGCGACAATCTATAAATGTCATTAACGTGCGCCGGTGGCGTTTGACGGCCGGACTTCGGACCCAATAAGACGCGTGCTTGGGTTATAAATTGTATTTTGACCGGCCTGGACGAGAGGGCGTAGCCAATCAGGGGAGTCTTGTGACCGAGGCGTGTCCTGCGGTAATTTGTTTGGCACGCCAAGCACAGCAATCCTGGTGCGAGCGCGTACACGCAAGCGATGGCAGCCGTCGCGGAGCCTGCGGTTGGGTATGTCCCATCTGTGCCAGCACATCGCCTGCCTTACCTGTCATTGGTCGTAGGCAGCTATCAATTGCCACATATCAGTAAGCCGACCGCATCACCGAATCACAAGCCGACCACGTTTCAGTGAACCACTGTCTGTCCCTGAAAGACTGAACGTTGACATTTTCATTGCATAGAATGGTCAAGTAGGTGACTAATTTTATGTGAAGGAAAAGTGGAAATTACTGTGTATGCATTGTTGCTAATGTAAAGAGGATTGCGGTTCAATTAATAAGCATTTGCCCACCACGTAATGCACGATCAAACAAGACATAGAAAGTGTATGTTTGTTTTGTAGCGTCAGGGTGGGCTGGAGGGCGCCGGGCAGATGTAAGCTAGGCTCACATAGTTTAGTGCTGAGTTATAGCTTTGTGTCGCCACGGCGTCAGGGGTGCACATATTTTTCGAATCGGCTGGCCGCCGACTTCCTCTAAGGAGGAAGGCGGTGTCACGTGATCGGTGAGCGTGTGTCACGGTATCCCGTGAGCCGGCTGGTACCAAATAGGCCGACTCGCTCATAACGGCAAGTTTTCAATTTGAAGACCTCGCGCTTTGCACAAAACCTACTGGTGCACGTTCGTGCGTTGCACGGGTGACGAAAGTAACATGAGTCGGGCGGTCGA
Source organism: Teleogryllus occipitalis (assembly GCA_011170035.1). Taxonomy (NCBI): domain Eukaryota; kingdom Metazoa; phylum Arthropoda; class Insecta; order Orthoptera; family Gryllidae; genus Teleogryllus; species Teleogryllus occipitalis. Next base: position 2,317 of record BLKR01013113.1, on the reverse strand, counting down.
AGCCTGCAGTGGAGAGGCGGGCCGTATCTTGTCAATGTGGTGTATCCTCAGGGGTGTACAATCGCGGCTGGCGGTCGGGAAATAACAGCAAGTGTACACGGAATAGAGTAAATAGTGTACATTTTTTGGAAATAAACTTGTATATAAATTCCGTAGTGGCAGCAGAGATATTGTAGTAGTCCATGATTATTGATTATGAATAGTGGAGGTATAACAACAAAGTACTTTATTACAATATGAATTTTACTAAACAGAAAACTCAGCCATTCACTTGTTTCGGGAGAACTTCACCTTATCATCAGTGTCTCTACAATATTGAAAATGAATGAAAAACTTAGCATATGAATAAACCAAGATAAACAAAGTACAAATGAACATTTTAAAATGTATATAATATAGTACATCCCCAAGTAACAAGTATTAAACACGTCGTAGATCCTAGGTTTTCGCTATCTTGTATATTGTACGAAGTACAAAGACGAACTGAGGGAAGTTTAGGAAGAAAATAGAAGTGTGGGAAAAGCAATTCAATAAAAAAATTATAATGGGGCTGGATCTTAGTTGAGACGGTTCATTGAGAAAATTTAAATAAGGGTTTTTGAATAATTTTTAAATTTTCCAAAATGTTCATTTTGTTGCCCTAATTTTCGAAGTTGACAAGTTGACAAGTTGCTTCGGACTTCCGCAGGTTGTGAGTCAAAGGGATTGCAACATCGATGATAGAGGCTGTTTTCTTTTCTTTGTCTATTATGAGGATGTCAGGGCGGTTATGATCAACCGTTTTATCCGTCAAAATAGGCCAATCCCAGTATAAGATGTGCGTCTTCGTCTCGAGCACAGCATCTGGTTCATAGTTGTAGTATGCTGGAGCATTACTCCGCAAAATTTCAAGTTTCATTCCTAGTTCTCGGTGAATGAGTTTTGCCACTTGGTTATGTCTGCCTAAAGATTCACTCTCTTATTATTATTATTATTATTATTATTATTATTATTATTATTATTATTATTACTATTATTATTATTATTATTATTATTATTATTATTATTATTATTATTATTATTATTATTATTATTATTCTCCTAGGGCTTTTATCCAGCCGACAGCCGGTTGCCCTTTACGTCCCGATGGGACGCATATTCGACCATACACTAGACAAACACTTGCGGGCTCCTCTGACCTGGGGTCAGCAGAACGCGACGCCCTCCGCGACAACACACACACAAAGTCAAGGGACAAACAGCCATGCCCAAGGCGGGACTCGAACCCGCGACCCTTCGGACCGAAGCGCTGAGTCGGTACTCGCTCTTAGCCACCTCGGCCATCCAGGTCGGCATTATTATTATTATTATTATTATTATTATTATTATTATTATTATTATTATTATTATTATTATTATTATTATTATTATTATTATTATTATTATTATTATTATTATTATTATTGTTACATTATTTTTTATATTATATTATATTATTATATTATAATTTTCGCACTTCGGCCACATTGGCCGTGGGACAACGATCATTCCCCAGCAAATGTGAATGGTCGAGTGGGCAGGGAGTGAGTGGTTGGCAATGGAGGCCGCTGCGCAGGGGGCGCGGGCGGCGCTGACCCGAGTGGATGACACGCTGTCCTTGCTGCCGCGCCCTGCCAACCGCCCGCTCTCCAACGCCCACCCCGGCCGCACGCCCCCGACCGCCCGCTCCGAGCAGCCACGTCTCCGCGAGACGTATCGCCGCCACCGGGTGGGCGGCGGGGGCGGAGACGCGCAAATATTGACTGCGCCCCACGACCCAACGCCGGCCTCCGCTTCGCGCGCCTCTCCGCCCTCCGCGCCGCTCCCCGCTGCATCCCGCTCTCATCCCACTCCACATCTTCTCCTTCATGCCGGTATCGATAATGTGCTTTCTCGCGTGACTACGTCGAAACAGTAAAGAGAATGTATTGTTACGCTGCCGCGAAAAGTGGCGTTTTTTTTGCCATATATCTTATCGCGGGGCCCTAGTAACGAAAAAATGAATAAATGTTCTTGCTATATATAGTAAACCTTCTAAAACGTTGTGTACACGGAATCAAATTTTGTGTCTTTGATATCGAAAAAACAATTTACGGCAATGTCCGTCTCTCCTACCGTCCCTGCTCAACGCTAGCGCCTAAATCTTCAGATTCACTGACGACTGATTTTCCCCTAATTGATGTTTCCCAATTTATCAGTACAAGCTATAGTTCTTTGGAGTTTGAAATGGATATGTAATTTTTGGATTTTTCCCATGAAGCATCAATATCTTCCTGAATTTTCTTACAAAGAAATGGTT
>BLKR01013112.1:0-10000 GCA_011170035.1 Teleogryllus occipitalis | reverse complement strand
TGCCCTAACTCTCTAATGAATGCGGCGATGGTGAAGTCGGGGAGGACGGTGGTAGAGGCTGTGATAATGGAGGTGTCAGTATCAGAAGTGATTGAAATGCCCACTGCGAAAGCGATGACTGCGGAGAGGTGGTGACAGCGTCGATTGCAGCGAAATGACAGCGATAGTGGCGACAGGAGAGGGCGGGTGTCACAACGGGGGTTTCGGGGCGGCTGGTTTCAGCGTAGCGAGCCGCCGGACGCAATAATGCCAGGTGCCGGGTCAGCAGGGATAGTAAGCTCCCAGAAATGGTGAGGGTGGCGGCAATCGGGAATATTATTAACTAGCAAAATACCCGGCGTTACCCGGGCTTTCTTCATATTCAATCCTCACGAATGAGAGGAAAAAATCAATTTTATATAAACCATGGTGTTTAGGATTATTATTTTTAACGTAATTGGTTCGAATTTTAATAAAATAATATTATTTTATTTTATTTTATTTTACAACACGTTTCTATTAGATTTTTTTATCCTATGCACCCCTACTGACCTGTAGTGAATAAATTAGGTATCAGTTTTGCTGCAACACTACTGGACTCTGGCGGAATACATTAGAAACCACGTGTTCTAAGACAGAGCCAAAAAATGGCCGCGGTGCGTCTACAAACATATTATTTAAATGATTTATTTTCCGCATTTGAGTTGTGTTAATCTTTCCTAATCCTGAAGAAGACCCTGTAAAAATTTCATGTCTATTCTTATGCTACTTTTTGTGGTATCGATGGCGGTTACACGTCGTTGAATTCACTTTTATTAGTTTAGAAGAAGAAGATTAATCTGGTCGATGGGGAACATGGGGATGTCTAAAATGTCGGGGTTGTCGGGGATAGTAGGGAAGACAATAGACGGAGATGGCTGAGGGGAAAGGGATGGATGCGACGGGATGGGAGGCGCGTGAGGCGTGGACAGGCGAGTGACAGGTGAGGCGGGGGCGACGGGGCGGTGGCATAGGCAAAAATCCGATCAAGAGAAGAGCTGCGCGTGGAAATGGACCAGCGGAAACTTTCAGCGCAGGTTGGCAGGTAGCCGCGTCGGCGAATGCCAGCCGCGACAGTGACGCCCGCGGCGGCGGCGGCGGCGGCGGCGTCTATTCTGATGGGGCACTTCCAGGAACTGCGCGGACGCGCAGGCCAGACAGTCTGGCGGGAGCTGCCGCCACCGCCGCCACCGTCGCCACCGCCGCCCCCACGAACGCCGTCCTCCACCGGCGTAACCTCCTGTGAGCAGGAACTGCGGGAGGCGGAGCCGATCGCGGCAGCTGTGCTGGCACCTTCACAGAAATGCGCTGCCGGAGGGGAGAAGTAACGGTTTAAAAGAGGAGACTAGAGAAGCAATGAAAATTGTATTATGTCATTTTTCTAGCGGGTTTACAGCACGAGGAAAAATATCTTTGCCAAGATGTTTTCACATTTACTTCTTCTCGTGTTTTTCAAAATCAACCTGTTCAAAATAATATGAATAAAGTGAAATATTTTTCGATTTATTAGATAAATTAAAAGATTTCGTAATACATTGGTTGTCGTAATAGTATATCGGTTGTTCAACTTTGCTACGCATGAAAGGATAGTGTGTTATGCAAGAAAACTACTTTCGAACAATTCGACACTGATCGACAGTCACTGGGGAGATTCGACACTGATAGACAGACACTAGGAAGGTTTGACACTGATAGACACTGAGAAGATTCTTAAATCTCTTTTACTCGGCGTGTTATTTCATGTCGCATCGTGGAGTAGTGATGAATACGAAAACAATTTAAGACAGTGTAAGCTCTCGTGAAAATCTTCTACAGTGTCATCGCCATCACCTGCTACAACCTCCTTGGCAACAGCCACTAAAGTACGAAACAACCGTTCTAAAACGAAACACCGGCGACAGGCGAAGTTCAAAACAGCCTTTTCTCTCCTCCTTCGGGATACGCGTCCTCATTTCCCGCTCGTCGTATCTGCCATCAACCCTGGCTGACGCGTCGTATCCACGTGGCCACCTGATAGCCGGCAGAGGCCTCGACTGTCGGCTTAAGCGGGCCGGAGGGGTCCGGTTACTGAAATCGCACTGTGCCACACCACGTACGTGAGGTCGACGCCGCCGACGGGGCGAGTGCAAAGCACGCGCTCTGCCTTGGGGCACGCCGCGCCGCGCCACGCCCACCCCATCCCTCGCGGCCCCTCAGCGCCGCGCGGAGGCAGGCGCGGATTTGGAGTAGTCATGCGACATCGACAACAACATACCGATGTTTAAAATTAAAAACATTTGGAGTAGTTATAAGACATCGACAACAAAATACCGATGTTTAAAATTAAAAACATTTGGAGTAGTCATAAGACATCGACAACAAAATACCGATGTTTAAAATTAAAAACATTTGGAGTAGTCATAAGACATCGACAACAAAATACCGATGTTTAAAATTAAAAACATTTGGAGTAGTCATGGGATATCGACAACAAAACATCGATGTTGCCAAACATCGATGTTTAAAATTAAAACTTTGGAGGACTCATGCGACATCGACAACAAAATACCGATGTTTAAAATTAAAAACATTTGGAGTAGTCATAAGACATCGACAACAAAGTACCGATGTTTAAAATTAAAAACATTTGGAGTAGTCATAAGACATCGACAACAAAATACCGATGTTTAAAATTAAAAACATTTGGAGTAGACATGGGATATCGACAACAAAACATCGATGTTGCCAAACATCGATGTTTAAATTTAAAACTTCGGAGGACTCATGCGACATCGACAACAAAATATTAATTTAACTGTCGGCTTAAGTTTAAAATTTACAGTTTACAATTAAAACATCGATATTAATAATTCATTCTTCTCTATCGCTCCTCCGTAGAGTACAGGACCTCGATGAGAGACTTCCATCTAACTCGATTGCCCGTTAATCCTTTAATTGATATTAATAATACATTGACCACAAATCATCGTTTTTAAACGTCGATGTTTTGGAGATGGTTAAGTAATCTTCAATATTAAAGTGGGGTGCAACAAAATTGAATTGAATATTGGCCGTTTATATTAATTTGTAATTAAAATTTAACTCAAAATAAACATATTAAACGCTTCTCTATGTAAAAAATACCATGGAAGACGAAGGAAATATTAGGACATCAGAATCATCTCGAGGGATAGTGTGATCGGCGAAAGAAGTACAAACTTCGTCAGTTATTAGTTCATATTTTAACTTTTACAATATAGTGATTACGAAAATGTTTCCTTCGTGAAAAACATCAAAACAAAAACAAGCATCGAGCACACTGCATCGAAGTTCAAAAAATCGGATTCAATATATCGATGTTTAAAATAACGATGTGTTTCTAGGAAAAATCGATATTTTGAAAATATCGACATCGATGTCGCATTCTTAATTGGAGTGGTCAGCTCTCTGGGCCATAGACTAAAATAGGAATAGGGAGCTTTTGCAGTGCGTGGAGCATTATATCGTATACCTCAACATTTACTTATAATGATCCTCTGGGCAAGCAGAAAATTAATACTATGTTAGAATTATATCGGAAAGGGCTGCACCGCCAGAATTATCGTGTGCAATTACGTATCGTGTACGATACATGTCACGGAAACAATATAAATGAATTTTATTCTCAATTGTGGCGGAATAGTGTGCTTGTCTGTATTCCCATCATGTTGGTGGGCTGTTCAAATGGAAAAAGATGCTAATCAAAAGGATGTGGCATTAAAGGAACTTCGCATTAACACAGCACTACCCTCGCAGTCCGGAACTACCCGTAATTCCAGTTTTCACAGTTTTCGAACCAAAGTTGTGCAAAATGTTCTTGTTACCCTTCACATTAAACTGGTCATGTAGTTACCTCACAACGATTTACAATACGCCGTGCAAAATCAGTACAGTACATTCGCGCCTCCCATGGTGTAGGGGTCAAACTGCTTGCCTTCTACCGCTGGGATCGGTGTTCAAATCCTAGTCAATCCTCGTGGAATCTGTGCCTGACAGTGCGAGTTCTCGTCAGGTTTTCGCAGGGTTCTCCCGTCTTCCCTGTCTTTCATTCCAGTACTGCTCCCAAATCATTCGTATCTTACATTCATAGTCATAACTAAGAGGCGGATTTTGATGACCTAAAATTCGCCAAAAACGATCAATAAAATGCTCTTACAATGCTTTAAAATTGCCCTAAAACCAAAGAAAAATGACGTACAAATTCTTATCAAAACCAGTTCGGAAGAACAACTCAAGCTGTTGGATACGTTACTGATGTAATCGAGGCTTCTTCCATTCGTTCGAGTGAACTCAGCTTGCAAAGTTATGGTTTGGACTGTTCTTTACAAGGAAATCTCTGTCTTTATTTGTCCCAAAATCAGCCGAACTAGCAATGGCGCTGATATGACACAAGAATTACATACTCACAACGGCTGTCAAAACACTTTCTGAGGGAATAAATCAAAGAGGCTACTGAATAATTCTGTGAAGAAGATTTTTTGCATCTCGTAAATATTGTTTGAAGCAAGTACCGTTAAAAATGACTTAAAAGCGAAGAAATTAACAAAACAAAAGGACTGGAAAAGGTAGAAAAATGACTTATTAGTCGAAATCGACAAAAAATACAAAATAATGAGCTGTGAAAAAGGATCATTTCCTTTTATCATAACATGAATTTCTATTCTAAACGGCATTGTTCTAAAGTGCTAAGAAAAAATGACATTTCATTAAAATCCACCCCTAATCATAACAATCAATCCATCAATCTCATTCCAGGTATGGCCTTGGGGATTACTTACTCGGATCACAATAAAAAACACATTGAGGGATCTCAAAGTTTCGAGATCTCCCTCACTACTTCCTTCCATATTGCTCATCCTTTCCCCTTTTCTGTGCTCCAAAACCAATAACCCAACTCTCTTGTAACTCAGCCTAGGCGGGAGACAGGGAGCATGATCATCGGTCAAGTGGTGCAGACTGCAGAGATGAGAAGAGACCTTTCTCATTCATTACGTTGTCTCCACTGTACTGAACTTTGTCGTTCGTTTGAACGGCATTGTTTGCTTTGTGTCTCATGGGGTCTTGGGGGCCATTCGAAAAAAAATGTTCGGAAAATTTAACTTTTTAATAACCCCAATTTCCTTTTTATGAACTCATACTACCAATTACCCTCTCTCCACCTTATGAATGTTTCATTTCGAACTCGCACCATTCATTTTCCTCTTTAATTTATCAACATAGTCAAATATAATGCAATAAAATATAATATAAAGTCAAATTTGCCGTTTACTTTTAATACACTTTATTAACACTAATTATTACAAGACATAGTGAACCATTTTTATCAATAACCTCATTCGTTTACATTCGTCACGGTCCCTCATTGCCCCCTCCTACAATTGATCGTATTGTTTGAATGCCCCCCTGAAATACGCGTAGATGAGTGTCCCATCAACTGGCTATAATTGATTGATTGATTTTTTCGTGTTTCCGAGCGCGTCAACTGCTTTGGTCATTAGTCCCGTTAGTGTAGTGCATATTTTTTCTCGGGAGATGGCGGTGATCTTCCCCCACTGGATGGCAAGATCCGGCGCCAACCTACCGTCAGCTAGTGGGGTTTCTCCCTAACCAGGACTCTCCCACCAGCAGGGCACCACCCCAGCCGGGACAAGCTCTAAGCTCCCGATCGATCTCCCGGAATATGTGGTAGTGTAATGCATGTTAGTGTAAGTGTGTGTGTAAGGGGAGACGATAGGATAAGGAAGAGGAAGGACAGATCGCGCGCGGTCCGTGGCACGTTTGGAAGGGTACTGCTCCGGCATTCGCCTGGTGTTGATCGGAGAAACCACGAAAACTACCGACCAGAGCAGCCGGCCGCTAGAAGTCTCCTCCAGACAGCGACTAAATTCGACCTAGCTGAAAAGCTAGTGTCGAAAATCCTGCCGCCGTCAGGACTCGAACCTAGGACCTCCCGGTCACACTGGCTATAATGTACCTGTACACTGACCCTGTGAATACACAACGCGTCCAGGCAACATGTTGAATAAATTGTACCGTTGTTGGTCGTAATCCCCAGAAACATTCCATGAACGAAGAAACTGGTGCTATTTCATTTTTTGGTGCAGCCTGTATTATTGGGGCTGGCGAACATTCATTTTCTTGCATTTGCACGCCAAGTTGGTTTGACCTAGGATTCCTTTGACGATCTTGGCTCCTAACTGATATTTAGTGCCCTGAGTCCATGGGAAGAAGACAGTCTTCTCTTCATTAACATGCAAATTTAAAAAATAAAATTAAAAATTATCAAGGTAGAACCCAAAGTAAACTACAAAAATAGCACGTTAACTTCATGTCCTACATTTAGCGCTACACCATCCGAAGATAACACGCTATTACTCAACCAAACTTGTTAAAATATCACAGAAATTTTATTTGTATGGGTGTCGGAATACGTTCAAACAGGTTTGTGATAACTTATCAAGAGCTGCGGTTGGACAGAGAAAAACATCGTTTGTTCTCTCGTCGAAAACATCGGAGATTAAACTACTTATACCTGTTTTCAATAATATTTCAGACATTGTTTCGTCAGCCGTCAGAATTTCGCCTTGAGTACCTTTAATTTAAAAAAATAAAAAAAGAAATTATTTCTGATTGGAGCCGCCAAATCTTCTTACTGAGCTGTTCAATATGTTCGTTTCTTTTTATTTCGGTACTTATAACAAGTTGCTGAGAGATATTTGAACATTTAATATTTCACCTTTTCACATTTTTAATGAAAATATGAAGTGTTTTACTGCGTACATTTTCATTTCACGCGATTTATATATTCAATCGTAGTTTACTTTACAAATATTACTATTCGAGATTCGAAAATGATAGTTCCATTGAACTGAAATGTCTTTTTTTCACTTTAGAACAATGCCTTTTTGTATAGATGTTAATTTTAATGTTTTAACACAATAAATCACCCATTTTTTTCTACGACGTTTTTGCATTTTCGTCAATTTTGACTAATAAGTTTTTGCCTGAATCCATCATTTTTAAAACATTTTAGAGCATGATTTAATCGATTTTAATATCATTTTAATGGTAAACGCTTCAAATAATATTTATGATATACAACAAATGTTCTCCACAGATTCCTGAGTAACCTATTCGATTTCTTCGCTCAGAAATTATATCAGCCGTTTATGAGTATGTAATCTAGATTTACTCTGACGCCTATCAGCGCCGTTATTTGATGCGCCGATTTTGCGATAGCTAAAGACAGAAATCTTCATAAAGATCAACTTAAACCAAAATGTTGAACTTAGTTCACTTGCAAGAAAGGAAGAATCCTCTACAATATCAGTAACTTATCCAACGGCATGAATTATTCTTGTGAACTGGTTTTGATCAATTTTTTACGTCGTTTTCTCTGATTTTAGGACATTTTGAAAACAATTTAAGAGCATTTATTTGATCATTTTTGGCGATGTTTTAGATTCATGAAAATCGGTCCCATATACTTAGATTTCTGTAACCTGGTTGTTGACAGCTGATCAGCTCTTACGGTTTCGTCCAATCGAAAGCTTAAACGTCACCACAGTGACGTCATCGCGATGACGTTTTAAGACTGGATTGGATGAAACCGTAACAGCTGATGAAGTGTCATCGGCCAGGTTAAAAAAACAAGCACTGTCGACTCCGGTGATGGTGAACTCGGCTATAGTGAACCCTCGGTTATAGTGACGGTCACTGGTCCTGTTTCACTTACATTACAAATAAGCCTAAGAAGATTCCGTTATAGTGAACCTGAACTTCAACAATAGTGAACGTAGGAAATAAGTCCTGGAAATTAATTGGATCTCTAATGTTATTAGGCCTTCGTTAGTCATTAGTCTTCGGAGAGTGAGTCTGTGTTCTAACAGAGCAAGAAGAATTGAAAGGTGTCAAGACCGCATTTCGATACTTAGAGACAAATGACAAGGCAGAATCAAATATGGAGAGTGCACGAACTCTGGAGAAGAATCTAGAGAAATTACTAATTAAAAATGTACGAGGCAAGTAATTGAAAATAATTGCTCTTTTAAGGATAGATACAAATATTGAAATTTTCAGTACGTGCTTTTAATGAATTTTGCTATTTTAATAAAATCAATAATTGTGGAGATACTCCATTTGATTTTGACATCATCGGATATAGTGAATCTCGGATATAGTGAACCAAACAAGTTAGTCCCCCGAAGTTCACTATAACCGGAGTCGACTGTATAACTATTAGCATTAGTGATAGCATTAGTGGGTTCGTGTACAGAATGCACGTGTAGGCGCGCACGGACTCCCCCGCTTCGCTTCGCAGCTTTATCGTGCAGCGCGAGAAAGAGCACGCGTGATCCCAGCGCCCCGCGCGGACGTAGGCGCGGCGCGGCGTGGCGCGGCGGCGTGTCGCGGGCGCGCACGCGTGGCCTTGAGCAACACGTGAGGCGCCCAGCCCGCGCGCGCATGCGCCTCGCGGCGACACGTGCCGCCCGCCCGCCCGCCCGCGCGAGGGGGGAGGGGGAGGGGGCGAGCCGAGGAGGCGGCCCGGCGTCCTCCGCAGCCCCGCGGCGAACGTGGCGACCCTGGCGGCAGAAGCGGAGGCGGCCCGCAGCGGCCTGAGTGGGAATGGCTTCATTGGCAGCTGATCCAGCCCTTCCTCCAGACTGGGAGTTGCGAATGCGTAAGCTCTGCATCTTTCGCAAGTTACACGGATCAGTAGAGTCCACAAAAATATTTGGTATGAAAAGATTTTTAAAAAAATCTAATTTAGCCAATATCTATATAGCTTGTTTTAATTTGTAATATCACCAACATATAATTATTGGATATCATGACAGTTAAAATAATTGTTATAATACTTAATATTAGTGATAGTATGATTATTACATCCTCGTTTTGTACTGTACTCTTATTGTTATTATTATTATTATTATTATTATTATTATTATTATTATTATTATTATTATTATTGTTGTAATTATTGTTAATAAACTGTCATCGAGTCATATCTACTTGCAGTTCAAATAAATGTATGTAAATGCCAGAATACGTACATAAATATGTAATAAATATTATAGAGATAAAATGTGTAAAATAAATATTATAGGGATAAAAAGGGATACAATACGTAATTTCAAATTACTCACTAATACACAAAAAAATTTATACAAATTTTAAAATTAAGTTAATAAAATATTTCTTTCACCAAGTCGGAGACAACTAATGTGTCTCGTAAATTGGGATTAAGATCAAGAAACACGACCTCAGTGTTATTCAGGGATGTGAAACGAATGACCTATTCCCCATCAGTAGATTGTGAGACGCGTCGAATGACACCTTACTTGCCCCAATCGGTGGCCCGGGGGGGGGGGATGTAACTGTGGGTGACTAACGGCAGGTTTACCAGAAAATTGTTTTCCCACCGGAGGACATTTTACGGAAAAAAAAAACAGAGGACATTTCAATGAAAAGGAGGACATTTTACATTTTTGTACTCCCTGATGTACAGACAACGTACTCAACAATTTCTGACCACCAAGAGTCTTTAAAAATCATATTAGACTTTGCGTCATTAAAAATTAAAGTTAATTAAATTAAAAATTTAAAAAAAAATTGGATAATTTTGCTGCCGCACTCACCTTCGTTATCCACCAAACAATAAGCATAAATAAATTTTATATGAAAATAAGCCTAATGATCTATTATACAGACTATTTATTTGAATACAAATGTACATATTCAAGATGTGAAGTCCCTTTAATGAATTAAATTACTTTAAAATTATGCCAGTATTATTTTCAATTCAACAGGACAAAAAGGAGGACAATGAAAATTTAAAAAAGGAGGGAGGACAGGAGGACAATATTAAAAAAGGAGGATATCTCTCATAAAAGGAGGACAGATGACAACCCTGCTTACAGAGGATTGGACACACTCGGGTTACCTAATGGCTGCAATGCCAGGA
>BLKR01013111.1:0-13644 GCA_011170035.1 Teleogryllus occipitalis | reverse complement strand
TGTCTGTGTGAAATACTATCGTGTGATTGTAGCTACAATGGAGAATTTCTGGTTCGAACATATTGTGACAAAAGCTCAACTGGCGCCAACAGATACAAAAGTGAAGAGCTCATATTGTATTTGCAGCTACGGTAAGTTGTGAAGTGAAAAAGCTTGAAGTGAAAAATTGTGCCCTTCTCTCACTTACGAGCTCACTTAAACATTACCGTTGATCACAATTAAGAGGCCCAAAGGAAAACGAAGCGAAATTATGGGGAAATATACGTTGTGCGAATACTTGCACACTAGTTACCGAGTGCCTTTAGAGAAAATATATTCCAAGCTGTATCTAGTATTGCTACTTCTAATGACAAAGTTTAACTGCTTTTATGATTTGTTGTTTTTATTGGAGCACACGTAATCTATCTGGTCAAGAGTCCAGATGTGTTTTGTTGATTACTACAGAACGCACTCTTATTTAGGTTGAATGAAACATTAAAAGTATATAAAAAAACACCATAAATAAAATGAATGAAAACAAAATGTTAATACTATGTTTTACTGTCTTAGGAAGTCAGGAGAAATACTAATCAAATGCCACAATCGGAGAACCGAATTTATTTGTTTGTAATTTATTATCGAACACATCGCCCATCCATGTAACTTGTTTATTCTAGTATTTACACTAAATAATGAATATCACTTTAAAGATCCTAGTTTTATATTCGTCATTTGGAAATGATGAATGGATTTTAGAACAAAGAAAGTATCATCTATAATTTTATGGATTTAATTGAACACTTCATATTATCTGTTAATTGGTTGGATATAGCGTTCTTTAAATTCCACACCATATATTTTTATGTGTAGTGCCTGCTTGGAATATTATAATACTGGTACGAATTAAGTGTCCAACTATTCTATTTTATTTTTCATGTGCTCCCCATTCAATGTGATTTGTTAAAATGTACTGGCCTCGGGCCGAGTCAGTTGATCAATATTTCTTATGCCTTGCTAATACACAAAAACTGTTAACATTTTAGTTTTATTTCTTTTATTTACGGCGTAGTTTTATTATTTTTTTAAAATATTTTTCGATGAAAAATGTTCATATTTAATAACAGTAAAGTGTTTTGGCCTGTATCAATTTATTTCCAAGAGATTTTTACTTAATTTAAACTAAATGCCTACATCTTAGCACTTTCTGTTATTATAAATGTTCAACCCGGGTGATTTGCATTTCTTCCTATTTCTGCCATTATTTATGCATTTCTAGGAGACTTTCTCTGAGGTAGCTCATTGAAAGTGTAACTCCACATGACACTATTGGCAATCAGTAGAAATCATTAATCACATTCACCACAGAAATTTGCATTTCAGAGGTTTTAAAAGTGAACATGGAGATATCATGATGCTTTACTTTCATTTACTTCAGATTCAGAGCATCAGCACGGACACTTGCCTAAGATTCTAGCATACACATTTTTACTAGTACACTTAATTCTCCTCATTCACCAACAATTTATGTTTTTATGAATTATTAATTTGTTCTTACGTTTTTAAAACTAGTTGCTTATTTAGCCTTAAAATTTTAAATTACTAATTGAGCCTTATAATATTTGTTACTCACCATTACAAAATATTTTTAAACTATATCTGTTTTATAAATAATATCTATTTTTTCATCCGCTAGTTCATGCAATTTTTACATGTACAAGTAATCCACCTATTTAATTGTAATATTAATGATGAACAGCGTTGATATCTAATTCGAAGAGTTCGTGGTGTGTGTACATCAAGTTGATAGCCCACCAGACATGAAGTGAGAGGCAATGCGAAAAAGCCACGATAGCAAGGCAACCCGCAAAGACCCCATAAAATTTTCTCTAAATTAAAGATATTCTCGAAATTCGAAACGATAACATCTAGCCTAGATTACTCGTGTGACCTTACGGAGCAAACAAGACTTCACTCGTAAACGGTCAAGTATCTTGAGCGTCGCGTGGACAGATATAAACGATTCAAGCCAACCATTTTAGCCTTCATTACGTCCGTGCAACTGGATTTAAAAAAATGACCTATGAACTTGATAGTTCTGATTTAACAGTGCTAAGTGAAGCTTTTCCATTACTGGCGATGATGATACAACAGAAACGAAGATAGCTTGTGGGCAGCGAACAAGCACTAGCGGTCTTGGGTTCGATTCACGGTCGTGGCAAAATGAAATTGTAGATTTCGTTTACAATCGTCTCAGTTTCTGTAACAGTTAGGAAAAATGCTCAGGCAGGGAGTGTTTGCTAGTTTTGACGAAGGGAATACATCGTGTTCGCCACATGTATCTCTTACCCTCCAAGCGGAAGAATTAAAATAAGCCAGGCATAAGGGAACTGGATGACAAACTCAGACGATCCACCCAAAACTACATACAAGTAGTCGCGCTAAAACAGGGAATACTTTCACCCGGGACTTTTCTCGCAAAGTTACGCGAAATTACTCAAATAGTTGAAAAATTGTACTTTCGATGAAAACATTAGCTGTCATTAGGGTTTTCAAGAAACGTGACCCTACACCATTCTCGTAAATATTTTTTACCCTATCCAACAACGGAATTTAATAAAAGACGAACGATTTTTTTGAGAAAATTTGTGAAATGTTACAGGGTCTTCCTGTAAAGTCCCCCCCATATGCAATATTGATTTAAAATTCAAGGGATCGCGACATCCGCCAAAAAAATCGTCTGAACAATTTATCCGCTAGAGTTGTTCAAGACGGACGGAACGACTGATTAATGGAAAGACAGCCGGACGAACGGAAAACAGACAGACAGAGACAGACACACAGACAGAGACAGAGACAGACACACACACAGACAGAGACAGAGACAGACACACACACACAGACAGACAGAGACAGACACACAGACAGAGACAGAGACAGACACACACACAGACAGAGACAGAGACAGACACACACACAGACAGAGACAGAGACAGACACACAGACAGAGACAGAGACAGACACACACACAGACAGAGACAGAGACAGACACACAGACAAAAACAGACAGACAGAGACAGAAGACAAACAGACAGAGACAGACACAGAGACAGACACTTAGACAGAGACAGCGACAGAGACAGAGACAGACGAAGGACAGACGAAGGACAGACGAAGGAGAGATGAAGGACGGACGAAGGACGGACAGACAGACAGACGAAAGACAGACAGACAGACAGACAGACGAAGGACAGACAGACGAAGGACAAACAGGCGGAAAGACAGACAGGCGGAAAGGCAGAGACAGACAGACGTTTTGGCGTCATTTGATTTTTCTGTATTCAAGACTCACAAAACATGGTCTGGCTACTCCACGGGTTAGAGGATTTTTTCTAAACTTAGCAACTAGATTTAAGCACATTTTTCATCTTCAGGGCTCTGTAATATGATTTTTCCGAAAAGTTCCGTTTTTTCCGGCAGCATTACATAACTTTCTCTATACTCCGTAGGGAGAAAGTAAATGAAATGAATATAAAACTAAGTAGTAATGGCTCGGTATAACAAGTAGTCCCAAAAGGTTATAGATTTATTTTTCCGCATTCACTTGAATATCTTCAAAAAAGTTCAAAGGCAATACGGTAGGTATACATTTCCGTAAATGACTAATGTCATTTGTTGATTAAATGATGAAAAATTTATTTTTGTGTTACTTATGGCTAAATCAAGGATTTTACGCAGACGGTCGAATATGTTGGTTCGGGAGGAGAAAAAACTTTTAAGTTAAATTGATTATTTATATTTGCTAAGCTTTTGCCATCGTGATTACTGGTTTGGCAGCCCCATATCGTATGTTTGGCGTTGAGGTCACCTAACAATAGGACATTTTTCGTGGGCTGGAAGAAATTTTGTATGTTTGCGTTTTGGATTATAGTACTTGGTGGCTTGTATACTAATATTATTTTCCATAATTGATTGTTTATATTTATGTTAATTGCGATGGCTTCAATGCCGCGGGAGTTGGGAAGATTAGATTGATTGTGATTATAGCATGATTTTACCGCCATTAGTGCGCCTCCACCTTTGGTTTCAGATCTATCAGATCTGTAAAGAGTGTAATTTGGGATGAATAGTTTGTTCTTTTGATTGAAGTGCGTTTCAACTATGCATGCAATGTCAACGTCGAAATTGTGCAGAAAGTGAATTAATTCCACCTTTTTGTTATTGATTCCATTGGAGTTCCAATTTAAGCAGGTTAAATTATTGTTGGGTTTATCTGCCAGTGCTATTGGTTAAGTACGCGGTTACGGAGTTTTGTATGGCGCTGATTATAGATGGTATGAAAGAATTGATGAAATTAATTATGCATGAGGTATTTGATGATATTATGATGGTATTTATAATTGTGTTGATTATCGGGTTGCTGGCGTGAGGGTCTGGTGATTGAGAATTTGGTGGGGAGGTGTTACGGGAGTTTTGGGTTGATTTTGGGAGTTCAAAATATGGTTGAAGTTCGGGATTGTGTTTGTTTGAGGTAATGGTGGAATTGTTGATTAAGGTTGATTTGTGAGAATTGACCACTTATGGATTGGTTAACATAGCTATAATCATTGGACGGTTTTTTTCACTTATCTCTCTAAAGTATAAACAGTTCTGGTTCATAATGTCCGCCCTGTGGTTTCCTTTACAGAGAGCACACGTCAGTGTTTCGTTCTTCTTGGGACACTTCACTGAATAATGATGGCCCGCACAGAACGCGCAGTTTATGACGTGATTGCAGTTATTTTTTTGTGTGTCCGAAATCCAAACATCTTTGGAATTGCAAGGGGCCTTTCGGTTTTTTTATGTCTTTCTACCTTCACTCGACGGTTACATATTTGATCTATTGATAGTATGATGTCAATTGGTTCGGTTCCGTTAAATTCGGCGGCCACTCCAGGAATGGGGTTGCCGTCCTTTTGGAGCCTGGTCACTTTCAGTATTGAAGGGTACCGCTGTTTTAAGTCTAATGCTATTTCGGATACTGTTATTGACTGATGCAGGTTTTTAAAAACCACTGAAAATTTTTTGTTTGAAGGATCTTTGAACGAATGAAAGCTCCTTTGTGTTTGTATTAGGTATTTAACTATATTACGGAAGTATGTTTGTGTTTTGGCACTGATCTTCACTTTGTCATATTTAACATCTGATATGAAATTACTTAAAACTTTGTGGTTAAGTTCCTTGGTGAAATTATTAATGTTCATTATATTAGACACATATATTGGAGGAATTTTACCTGTGAGACAAATTATCGATTGGGTGATTGTTTAGGTAAGCAAATCTCGTGTTCTCGATTTCATCATTGATTTTTCCTAATTCACTAAATCTGTTATCAGTAGGCACATTATATTCCAGTTCACTTGAGAATTGAGATAGATCACTAGATTTGTTAGGATCTACAGTCAATTTTTTGTTTTCGTGAGTGTTTGAGATATCACCGACTGACCTTGTTCTGGTGAGAGAGGTTGCCGTTGAAGGGTAGGTTTGACCGTTGGTCACGTTTACTGTCGAGTTGCCAGCCTCGAGATTCACTTCGGGTTTGTGCTGCATCAGGGCTGCGTCTGTGATGAAATTCATATCTTCACTAGATGGTAACATTTCCGGGTTTTGAAGAACTTCGTCTGTGAAGCAGGTGTCAAATGCACCGTTGTTTAGGGTTAACAGAGCACTGCTTATCGCATGCCCTGTTGATGAGTTGATATCGAATGACATTTACTTATCACACGATATCATTTAAGTTGTTACTGCAACTTCGAAGTTCACTCACTACGGGATACTAGTTAACTGACGAACTGCGGGAGCTCCGCTTACTAGGTCCGCACGGCTCGGAGTCGAGCGCTAGAATCAGGATCTTAATCTCCGCGAGTTGAAAAGGCTAAATGCGAAGTAAAGTTATCATACTAAGTGAATGAAACTCTAATATGGTGGGTAAATCTAGCAACGTGCAAAATAGGAAAATATTCAAAACGTAGAATAAAAATGTACTCGAATAATAAAAATAAAACTTAATTGAATTGCAGAAAGTATTTCAAAAACAGTAAGGTATTACAAAAGAGTTATTATAAGAGTATTACAAAAAAAATAAAATGGCATGGATCAACATTTTGAGGGTAAACGAGAATTTAATAAAAATAATCACTGAACGAAAAATAGGACGTACAAGTGATAATGGAATGAAAATACTTGGGATGTTGACAGCCATTAGGAAATAAAACTTACGGATTTATGACGGAGGCACACACGACACAACCTAGCGGTAGTTCTACAAAATAGATGTCCTCAAATCTCTTCAGTTCTGAATCCCATCGGCATAGAATAGTTTAATGTACCAGAACAATAGTTAGGTACCAGCTATTCTTCACCCGCTGGCTAGAGGAAAGTTTTAGCTTCCGATTGTACCTTGACCCGCTGCGGGAGATAACTTGCGATCTAGAGAAAATTTATCATCTTTTTTACTAAAGGAGAAATACATTTTTTTTGAGAATGTAAAAAAATAAAAATTATTATCAACTCAATGGGAGAACTTCAGAGCTATGAGAAAGAAAATCATTTGATAAAATTATTACTGGGGTAGTATTGAGAGTTTTACGAAAAACTAATTCCTACCAACCGGTTGATATTATTAAATTACATATCTAGACTAATTAGCCAGACCATCTGAATTCGAACTAGGAGAAGTGTAATTCTTGTATTTAGGGCGTGAAATGCTTTAAATTGTTAATTTAACGGCGCGGTGCGATTTTACTTTGGTTTTTAATAATAATGTATTCCAGCTTTAATCCCGACATTCTTCGTATCATGTCAAGATATTCCGAGTTCCGTATTATTGAATTAAAAAAAAACAATTAAAAATCCAAAGATTAATAAAATGATACGAATATACATGACATAGATGTATACTCTCAATTTATACGTATACGGAGTACAACATAGACGTGCAGTCAGCAAGTACGTGTATGTAGTGTTTAGTATCTCACTCAATATTGCACTTATTACTTCTATTAAGAGCGTAATTTCCCCACAATATATTAAAGTCGTGACTTGCAGTATTGACAACATGCATTATGTATTGGGACGTGTTTGTTAGCGTTGCCAACAAAGGCCTTGTTCACACAGTTGGAGAGCAACGGATCCAGTAGAACCTGATGATTCTAGTGGAAGAGAAGCTTGTGACAATTAGTGTTATTCATAAATTGTACGATTTAGTTTGCGCAAGATAACTTCAGTGTAGGTGGAGCCTTTAACATTAGTGGAGTCGGCGTTCTTATGGTGGTGGCAAAAGAAGCAGCAACTCTTCTAGATCTCCAAATTTCTTTCAAGGTATTTGCGCCTGGTCAAATCCCATTTCCTAACAAAAGTACTTAATTTTTGGTTACATTTTATGTCTGGTTCTTTTTTTTTAAATTAGCTGCAAAACAATAAGTATTGAATTTAGTGTTTGCGTTTCATCATTTTTCTAGAAGATTTATCAATGAAAATAACTGCGACTTGTAGTATTTAATTATTGTTAATTATTCAGATCACACTAAGGATCTGATATCTCGAGTTTTTTTCGGATTTTTTATTGACACGATCATGACTTCAATAGTCGGTGGTAAGAACTCCCTATAAGAGTACCCCCTGTTAAGAGACAGGCTGTTCCGAGTATCAATGAAATAAAATCGCCATTTAGGCATGTACGATATTCTCTTATAAGATTTCCTTGCGCACAAAGCTAAAATATAATTTCTAAAACAATTTTCCGAACGGCAAAAATCAGAAGTCGAACAGACAAATTCCACGCTATGAGCAAGAAGCAAGTAGACTGTTATTACTCTGAGAATCCTACAGAAAGGAAATGCTGCGGAAATAACTTTACAGAAAGAAAAACAACTCGTATGCGAAGGAAAATATCCGCCCCCACTTGCTCATTACAGACTGCACTACAGTCGTTACATTTGTGCAGATGATCATTACTGTACTTCACAGCATCCACAAGCACACTTGAAAAAAATAGAATAATGTAACAACAAACATGGAGCTTCTATAAAGGTAACTAAACCAAATTATATTACATTCTCATTAAGAAGATAACAGTACCCAGATGTAAGTAGAAACGACACAGAAATTTCCGAAGGCACAAATGTAAAATGGCTTGCCTTATACTTAGGCTGCGATTGGAAAACGCATGTAATTAAAGAACGAACACATCTACACTGAAGAAAAAAAGATTGCCATCGCTTTTCAACCGAAGTTCGCAGTTCCCTCTATTTAACATAGTATTGCTACTGGAACGTACAGTATAAAATTACGGAAAACCTAAATGAATCAAACAAAGATTCTAGGACGATTCGAACATAATCTTTATGTGTAACACCGTGGTTTGTTACGAACAAAACAATTTATAGAAGACCTAGAAGCAATTTCAATTTCAATGTTGTCCAGACTTGAAGCCTTGAAAACCAGAAGATTTATTGAAAATATATTTAAAAAAAGCCAGGCAAAAGTGTTTGGTTTTTAATGTTGAAAAAGCGGCACATCTAATGTTACTGGGAAATCCGTTTCTCAGCCTTCCTCCGTCGCATCAGAGAGACACACACTACGAAAATTCATTTGAACTAATTTTCCCTCAGCTCGGAGATAAACAAATTAGCTCTATGGCTGGGTCTATAAAATTTTGCACTCTGTCGAAATGGGTTCCAATATGTAAGAAGTGTGCAAAATGCTCTAGGGAAACGAAGGTGCACATAATATGTGTACTAAGGGAAGGAAGAGGCATTTTCATCGAGTTTAGATCCCAGTAGCTCTATGAGTCTTCATATACTTCTTTTAAAATTGTATTTATCCTTGCTCAGTAAGATTTCTATAACATTACGCGCAGAACTAAAGTCTAAGGCCTAGGGAATTGGGGGAAATCCCAACATTCCCAAACTCACTAATGACTTCAACATATCTGCAATGGGTTGAATTGTTTTTCTAATGACTTTCTGTTAATAGAGTCATTTGTATTGCTTTGTATAGTACTCCTAATCTAATACAATGGCCATTCAGTTTTCATACTCGAAGTAATCTCGAGAGCCCAATGACCACGGACACTCGCAGGTCTATGTAAAAATAGGATTTATAAAGGTGTAAATTGTTCCTGGTTGAGCACAAAATATGTGAATATATGTTGTTGATATATTTTTAACGAAAATAAAATTACGTTCGTGCACTGAACTTATTAAAACATAATTTTTCTAAGAGAGATAACTAGAGCATTGTCGTAAACAAAAACAAAAACTTTTCAAACTTACGAATCTAAAATAAAAATTTTACAACTAACCATACAGGAAATTTTTTAAGCCAGCAAATACATATCTGTTCTTCCTCTTTTTGCTCACCTCTTACACACACACACACACACACACACACACACACACACACACACACACACACACACTCACACTTACATTTACTTCACTACGACACATGACTGGAGACTAGTCGGCAGCTAAGCTCTAAGATGTCTCGGTTGGATCAATTCCACGCTAGTGGGAGATACCTGGATGAGGGAAAATCCCTACCCAGCGTATTGGTCCTCATCATTGGTATCTCACCATCCAGCGGAGGGAGGTACCCAACACATGCCGAGGCAGACACACTACATTTACGGGACAAATGGCAGTCGTTGACGCGTCCGGAAACACCTATTAATCAATGGAGGGTAGGCACACTACTTGAAGAATTCATTGTTCATTGTTGGTAGTACATGCATCATTTTAATATTGATATTCATACTCTTTCTCCTGTTTGGTTTCAGTGTCATGCTCAGATTCTTCTGAATAATCGGAATTATCTCTTCTGCTTCCAAGTTCTTCCAATACATCTTCCACGCATTGTACAAAAGCCATCCTCTAAATGAGGAAGTACAGGCCTATTATTCAGGTTGCCTATATTGTAACGTATTGTAGGACTACAGTTAGCAACCGCCACAAAGGGCGGCGGCAGAGGATTAGACGCCAGGGGCCAGGCAGGATGTGACACGCCGAGGTATTCTGGGAAATCCTAAGAGCTAGGGAAAGGGATGCCCAAAGTACGGGACAGCGCATTTTTGCCGCGTGCCGCGTGTCAAATTCTTGGAATCCAGGGAAATGGATGTCCAAAATGCCTGGCAAAGCGGTCAGTGTGGGCCGTGTGCAAAACCCAGTGACGTTTCAGGTCACGTGGGTGGCGGCTATATAAGAACCAACGCAGAGCGCGGGGGTGGGGTTTGTTGAGCTGAGAGGGAACCCTCGTGCGAACGCACAAAAACTTGCGCCCAGGGCGGTGCGGAGCCGAGCTAGGCTCGTGCGGCAAACCATGTGTTGGGACGCCGTTGTGGACTCTATCCACGGGTGACAAGAGGTCGCCGGAGCTGTCTGCTGTGTGCGGGAGGCTCGCTGAGGAGTGGCGCGGGCCACGAGTCAGTTATTCATTTTTAAGGATCGCTCCTGCGATCAGGGAAGTAAAGATCTACCAGAGCTGAGTAACTTAAAGTATTATTGTACATATTGTGAATAAACCTGTACATATTTATCATTGAAGCTCGTGTCTGTGATTATTGTGTATTCCCACGACGTCACAATATTCTTCGATAAGGTCACCTATAATGTAATGTAGAAGAAATATTTGCTTTATAATTACGTTTGATCTCTTAGTTTTGGTATTACTAGACGTAAAACATTTATGCGATTGGTATTGGCAGTATCTTGTACCGAACCAAACAAAATAATTACATAACTCTAAATAGAAACCACTAGTGAAGCTCTTACGTTCGAAGATAGATTTACGTTCACGAGCAAGGTACTGAGGCACTGGATGTGTTGACTCAACAATCACTGCACAAGTGTCAACTTGCTGGCGCGGTATGTCAGATCGTGATATCATTTGAAGGATAATAATACATTCGATTCCGGCTATAGTCAAATCCTGTGGACTAACATGTTTGAATCACTGTATCCGAGATTCGCTGTATCCAAAGATGTAAAAGTCAAATAGAATGTTTTCTTAACGACTGATTTTATTAACATGGAGGGAGTTTCAGAAAAACACATTAACAGCACGAACTAAAAATTTCTATATTTTGTTTTGACCTTAAATGAGTAAGTTATTTTCAATTTTTTTCTTCGTACTTTTTCATTAGTAATTTTACATCTTTCTCGAGAGTTAGTGCTTTCTCCATAATTGTATCTGCCTTGTCCTCTGTGTCTACGTTTTGTCCTGCAGTCTCGACACCCTTCATTGCCTCTTGCACTGATGGAACACCGTCCCTCTGAAGGCCACGTTACTCACCTATTGACATACGAAATGTTTTCTGTAGCGGGTTGACGCAAGCGGCTAATGAAACTCATTGCTTTTCCGCGCGGAACGGCGGGTATCACCAATCTGCGACAGTCGTGTGCTTTCTCTCACCTACTTACAACGTAACGCGCGTTATCCCGCGTAATATCAAGTAACACGAAAATTGAAACCGCAACAAGCAATTGCGCGTTGTCCGACGCCAGTTGTAGTCCACGTAGGACACGCCCCTTGTTTCCGGAGTGAAATTGAGTGGCATAAGGTCATCAATAAAGTCTCCTTTATGGTTCCGCTACCTTCACCACAGGGGAGACTTCGATTATGACCTTCGACCGACGATACTTATTTCAAGCTGACTAGTGTTGGATTGATTGAATTGAATTGAATTTGCCTTATTTTTACGTGGCGAGGCTCAGGCCTGCTCTTCCGCCTGACCACGCAAATTCCGCTACGCTCCTTTCACCCACCATGGGAGAAAGAAGGTATTTCTTGGGCGACGAAACAGGCGATTTGACTTTAGCTCAGACGCGTCATTTAGGCTTGATGATCTTTTACATGCAGTAAATCTACTAACATGGGACAGCCAGCTTTACTTCCCCTCCGAAGGAAGGCGTACGAAGGATTTTTTCGCCCTTAAAAATCCACGGCTTCGATCGGGTTCGAACCCGCAAACTTGGGTATAACAGTCCGATACGCTAACCGTTACACCATCGCCGCCGCTTGATTGATTCATTGATTGATTTTTTCGTTTTTCCGGGAGCGTCAACTTCTTTGGTCATTAGTCCCATGACGCGTCTCTCCACCACCTTTGGCCTCGGCTCCGCTCGGCTCCGCTCGCCGATCGTTGGTGAAGTTTCCGATTTATAGGTGAAATTGTTTTGGCGATATTGAGGTTTGTTTGACCCTTGCAAAATCGTTGTACAGTACTATTACATTTTCGCAATTTTAAGAAATTGTTTTCTTCCTCATAATTGTTAAACAGAAGAAACTTAGCTAACTTTTAAAATAGTTTTTGCTTTATTCAAGTGAAGTAACACAAACTTTTATTTGGTCATACACAGTGGGTAATTTGTAATTAGTCAGTTGTTTACCAATAACAACGAACTAACGAGAATTAGTCAACCTTCTATCTTTAATACAAGAGCTCCTGATTTCAATAACATGACTTCTCAGCATTGTTTTGAGATTTGTATATTCTATAGTATCCTATGCATTTTATAATATATTCTTTTGCATAGGTATTTGGGAGCCTTGCTAACAATGATGATTGTTACCGCCGCTGGGTAGCAACGGACACTGTACCTATCGAGGACGGGTTACCCGAAAGAAGAGTTTCTAGGAAATTAGCTAATCAGAGACGAGTTCTATTTACGAGTATGCTTGTTTGAAGTAATATCGTGTGAATGTAGCTACAATGGAGAATTTCTGGATCGAACATATTGTGACAAAGGCTTAACTGGCGTCAGCAGATACAATAGTGGAGAGCTCCAATTGTATTTGCAGCTACGGTAAGTTGTGCCGCTTGAAGTGAAATATTGTGCCCTCCTCTCACGTACGAGCTCACGTTAACTTTACGTCTGATCACAATTGTGGGGAGGAAAGGAAAACTTAAATGAAAACGAGACGAAGTGACATTATGGAAATATATACGTTTTGCGGATACTTGCACACTAGCCACCGAGTTCCTTTAGAGAAAATAAAAACTAAGCTCTATCAATTACGACTTTTAGTGACAAACTTTAACTACTTTTGTGATTTGTTGTTTTTATTAGAGCACACGTAATCTATCTGGCCATGAGTCCAGGTGTGTTTTGTTGATTACTAAAGCACGCATTGGTTTTTCAGGTTGAATTACAGATACAAAATACTTTAAAAATAAAACCTAACCGTGAATAAAATAAGTAAAACTATAACAAACTTATTTTTTTCTGCCTTAGGACGTCTGAAGTAGTACTAATCGAATGCCACAAACGGAGACCCAAATGTTTTTATAATTATCAATATTAAGAACACAACAAAACGTCACCCTCATATCGATGCTCCGTATATTTTATTCAATTGTATTATTAAATTAAATTATGAAATGCAGTTGCAAAATAAAATGCAAAGATACTAGTTATACATTCAGCATTTCGAAATAAAGAATGGATCTAGTTTAAAATTATAGCACACACACTTTTTACTAGTACCCTTAATTTTACCACATTCGCCAACATTTTAATGTTTATTTTTATGTACGTCAGAAATATGTAGAGGAAGATCATATGTTTTTATGAATTATTAATTTGGACGTACGTTTTTCAAACGATTTGTTTCTTTGACTTATAATTT
>BLKR01013110.1:0-13649 GCA_011170035.1 Teleogryllus occipitalis | reverse complement strand
AATGCAAATTCGACCCCGACATCCGCTCTCGGCGGCCTCTCCGAGCTCTCCGAGCTACTACAACTCCTGCGCGGAGTCAATCTCCGCCAAATCATCAACCTGGCTAAGGAGATCCTTACCATCTTTCGTGGCCCAGGCGGCATCTTCGAAAAAATCACTCTGGCTATCCCCCTAATTGAAACCGCCTTCCCATAAACCGCCCGCTAAATTCTCTTTTCAAAATCGTCTCCTGGAATGGTAATGGCGGTCTTAACAGAAAGAAAGCAGACATAGAACAGTTTATAGCGGACTACTCACCACACGCCATTCTCATCCAGGAGACGCATCTTCTTCCGGCCGAAGCATTTTCGCTTCGGCATTTCTTTACTTACAAAAACAGCCGTCCTAGGCCGCACCGCGGCGGTGGCACTTTAATAGCTATACGAAAAAATATCCCACATACGCTTCTGGTAATGCCGCCTCTCGCCGCAATAGAAGCAACAGCTGTTGAAGTAGGAACGCCGCAAGGAGCGATTACACTCGTCTCCGCTTATAAGCGGCCTCAACTTCAGCTAGAGGAAAGCGATCTCGATACGCTGCTGACGCTCGGGCCGTCGGTAATAATAGCAGGCGATCTAAATGCAAAGCACACGGACTGGGGCTGCCGTGTGCGGAACGCTGCGGGAAATCGCCTGCTCTCTTACCTGAATAGAAGCAATCAGCTTGTCATTTCCGCTCCTTCATCTTTCACTCACCTCCGCACCGATCTTTTCACTAACCAAATTCAAAGCGATATCCTTGATATTGCCCTTCACTCCCCCTCTCTTTCTATCACAACTCCCAAACCCCTACACGACCTCCCGTCCGATCACCTCCCGATTCTCTTTGCCCTACAGAGAGATCTCTTCCCCGCCCCCGCCCCCAAACCCAAACCCATCACCGATTGGGCTTTGTTTAAAACGAAAGTTTCAAACAAACTCATCGGAAATCCCGTCCTCGATTCCCATCATAACATTGACCGCGCTATCACCCACCTCAACTATCAGATCAAATCCGCCTTCCATGAAAATTCACACACCCCCGCAGCCTCTCTCAACTCTAATCAAACGCCAGTCGAGCTGATTCGCCTCATTCAGGAGCGCCGAAAGGCGCAGAGAGAATACCACCGCTCTCACGACCCCGCAGCGAAAGCAGCGTATCAATCTATTCGGCGGAAAACCTCCAAGCTCTTGCGGGAGCACAGGAACGCGATGTGGGAACAACTCATTGAAAACTCCCAAATAAACAACGCAAAAGATCTGTGGAAATTGCAACGGGCCTTACGAAGCCCACAGCCGGCCACCACAGCACTAAACCGCCCCCACGGCCTACCTCCCACCTACGACCCCGCAGTTAAAGCTGAAGTTTTCGCAGATACTCTGCAAACTCGCTTTTCTCCGCCTTCTATCGGCCTCTCCCTTCCAGCCACCGCCGCGGAAATCTCTTTTACTCCCACGCCCCCACACGAAATTCCGTCTGACTGGCGCATCACAGAGGATGAGGTAAGCGACCAACTTAAAAACATTGACACAAAACGAGCGGGCGGGCCGGACAAACTCTCTGGCGAAGTGCTTAAGAAACTACCTCCTAAGGCCGCCCGTCTCCTAGCTTCTATTTACACTGCCTGCATTTCTGTGCAATATTTCCCCGCAGCATGGAAATCTGCGACTGTGACGGTAATTCCGAAACCGAACAAAAACTCGCGTCTCCCGGAAAGCTATCGACCGATCTCCCTCCTCCCGATTCTCGGCAAACTCTTCGAGAAACTAATCCTCAAGAGAATTCTGCCAGATTTCGAGCAGCGAGGAATAATTAGGGGGACGCAGTTCGGCTTTCGGAAGAATCGCTCCTCCGCTCTTCAAGCTCTCCGCTTTGCTCTCTTCGCTTCTTCCGCCCTCGACCGCCACTGCACTCTTCCAGCTCTCTTCTTTGACTTTTCTTTCGCTTTCGACACCGTCCATCACCCACTCCTTCTTCACAAACTTCGCCCCTACGTTCCCTCATTTCTACTAAATCTAATCACAAGCTACCTATCATCTCGCTCTTTCTCTGTTACCTACAAATCTTACACTTCCTCTTCTCGCCCTATTCTCGCCGGCGTCCCACAAGGAGCCGTGCTCTCTCCTTTCCTCTTTTCTCTCTTCATAAATGACTCCCCTAGCACCACAGGAGTGAGCGATTTTATCTACGCTGACGACGTAGCGTTCGCAGTTAAAGATAGTCGAATCAAATTCGCCATTGCCAAACTACAGCGTGCCGCAAATGCACTCGCGAATTGGAGTGCGGAAAACGGCCTCACGCTCAATGCGCAGAAATGCCAGGCAATCCTTTTTACTCACAAACTTTCTCACAACGCGCACACGGTCGCGCCCATCCGACTACACGCACACTCTCTCCAGTGGCAAGACGAAATTAAATACCTAGGCGTCACTTTTGACCGACGCCTAAACTGGAAAGCACACCTACAAAAAACACGTAAAAATATGACACAGCGAATACACCGTCTTCTTCCCCTCTTCAGAACCAAATCCCTTCAGGATAAGGTAAAAATCCGCCTGTACCTCGCGTGCGTACGGAGCGCGGGGCTCTACGCGTGCGAGGTGTGGGCGGCGGCCGCGGGAACGCGCCGTGAGAAGCTCACGCGCGCCGAACACTCTTTTATTCGCGCCGCTTTCAAGCCCCCACCCGGAACAATTCTTGACACAGAACTCACTAACAGAAACACCAACACAATCGCCTCCGCCATACACACACTTGCCACGGAGAGAATCACAAACATCTTTACAAACATCCATCTCCACCCCCACTTCCAGCCTTTCACACAATATTACACAAAAAAATCAAGACACAAAATCAGAAAACTCCCCACAGACATAATCTTCCAAAAACCACCATAGCTTACCTATCACTTGCACACAACATATTCACACCACACAATAAACACTAAACACAAGAACATTTTCCCTCACATCAGGAATGCACCGGCCTCCGCAGTTCACCAGAAATCACGCCCATTTTCTATCATCTCTCACATCATTTCACCCATATGCAAAATGTAAATAAGTGTAAAAATTTGTCCCGCATCTCACATTAACAATAATTCATCTCTTGTAACATTCATGTATGTATCACCCTCACCATCACTCCATCTTTCATTTCCCCCTCATCACAAATTAAAATTAAGACTATCATTATACTACCATTGCATTTAAACCAATCTTTGTAAATAATAAATTGTCATTTTGCATTCAAATTACTGTACCATTGTAAATATCATTCTACTGTGTCATTGTAAATATAAACTCATCACTCATATAGAAAATATTTTTGACTCGGTAAACTAATTATGTTTAATATGCTAGGTGTTGGGTAGGTTAGAATTAACATAAAATCAATTTATTAGGGTGTATAGGCCATTATGAATTTAGGTTATTATGTATTAGGTATTAGGAATTAGGCCATTAGGTAAATTAATTACGTTCATTATGTAAGGTGTTGGGTAGGTTAAATTTAACAGATTATCAATTAATTAGGTTTTATAGGTTATTACGAATTTAGATCACTATGTATTACTTATTAGGTCATTTATTGGTTGCGGGTAGGTTAAGATAGGTTAAGTCATACTGTAAAATACTATTTAATAATATTGTAAAGTACTGTAAAACAAAAACTTGTAAATATCAAATAAATAAGAGACCGGGGAACGAGTGACGACGGGAAATGACTTGGAAAAAACAACATCACTTCTTTTTGGGAGCAGCAAACAAAAACCTACTGAATTAGGTAAAAGAAAATACCTACAAAACCTGAACGAGACAACGCGCGCCGCCCACATATGAGACAATCATAGGGCGGCCGCAAAAGCTGAATCAAACAGCAACAAACGAGCACCACTGGCGGAAGAGCTCCCCACAAGGAGCAGGCCGCCATAATTCGGCCATATACGACGTCAGCGCCCATTCTCTTGGTGAGAGTTGTCGAACGCACCTCTGTAGTCGACATGCCGCCCAAGACTAGCGGAAAGGCCGCCAAGAAGGCCGGTAAGGCCCAGAAGAACATCTCCAAGGGAGACAAGAAGAAGAAGCGCACGAGGAAGGAAAGCTACGCCATCTACATCTACAAGGTGCTGAAGCAGGTCCATCCTGACACCGGCATCTCCAGCAAGGCGATGAGCATCATGAACAGCTTTGTCAATGACATTTTCGAGCGCATCGCCGCCGGGGCTTCCCGCCTGGCGCACTACAACAAGCGCTCCACCATCACCTCGCGGGAGATCCAGACGGCAGTGCGTCTTCTTCTGCCCGGCGAGTTGGCAAAGCACGCCGTCAGCGAAGGCACTAAGGCTGTCACCAAGTACACCAGCTCCAAGTAAGCATGCTGTTATTGCAGCTCGCTTTACTTGCGCAGCGTTGGTGCTTGTGTAATCGGCAAACGGCCCTTTTCAGGGCCAACAACATTCGTCATGAAAGAGCAAATGGTGATAAGCCTCAGCCACAACCATTCTGATAAAAATCATAATCAATAAATCGAGAACCCAACCCCGCTCCTATTGTTTCCTAGAGTTCGGTGCGGGACCGATTTTTTTTTTTTTTATGGAAAGCATGACGCGTGTTAATAAAAAAAAAAAGATGAATGTCATGTTCCGTTACGATTATTATTTATTCCTAACATAGTGCATCAATGATTTATTTTGCCCCAGAAGATGAAATGAAGGCTCCCTCTCGCGTCCATGCTATTACATCTAGCGAGGACAATATTCATCTCATTATTTTTGTAAATAAAACAGACGTGTAGTGGTGATGCAGTATATATGGATTATTCAAGAGTGGCGCAATGAATTTAACAACAATAATAATAATAATAATAATAATAAAAACCAAAATATCGACGAGATTCCAAGTACGGTCGTGCATGGTGCCGGAAGGCCGCTGATGTTTCATACGAAAAAAAAAGAATACGTCGTTCTAGGTGTTTCAGTGATATTTTACCGTGTCGAGAGGATGTCAAGATCGTCTTACACTCGCGGAAAGTTGGCAGCACTGATCGGTTGCCATGATGGTCTGTAGCAAAGGGCCCATAGAGCGCGATTTTGGCGTAGAGTTTGTACAGGGAAAGAATACGTCGTTCTAGGCGTTTCAGTGATATTTTACCGTGTCGAGAGGATGACAGGATCGTCTTACACTCGCGGAAAGTTGGCAGCACTGATCGGTCGCCATGATGGATTGTAGCAAAGGCCCAGAGAGCGCGATTTTGGCGTAGAGCTTGTACAGGGAAAACGTTTTATGTTTTTATTCAAATTTTGGTGGGCCGAACTCGGCGATTCTGCAGTGCCGAGACGACCCGCGGAGAGGTGGCGGTAAACCGCTCATGCCCTCTCCTGTTTCCAAAAATCAGATTAATATACTGAAGCCCCCGATGGGGACTGTATCAGATATTAAGCTGATAAGAACAGATCAGTGGTTTCATCATCAGCGATGAACATTTCATCATTTCTGTTCGTGAGAGGGAATTGGGAGGTGGAGGGGATCACACTCACATTCTCTCACATTCACACATTGGCCCTGATAAGGGCCGATCGCCCTTAAAACGGCGGAGTGGTCCTGAAAAGGACCGGTCGCCCTGAGAAGGGCGGTGTGAGGCTTCTACGGCTGTGGTGAGTCGGTATAGCCCTGAAAAGGGCTAGAAGGGCTTGTATGGCTATGGTGGAGCGGTGGAGCCCTGAAAAGGGCTGGTAGTTCTCAAGGAGAGTTAGTCCTGAGAGTGGCTGTTAGGCAGAGCGGATTAGCCCTAACAAGGGCTGTTAGGTGAAGCATTAACGAAGTTGTTCTGACGCTTACGCCAAGTGGCCTTTGAAAATATCGTGGGAACCTCGGATGGCGGCGCTCACCAGTCTGCGGCGAAGCACAGGCAGGTAGTCCTCATGGACGAGCTGCTTGAGGTGCTTGTCATTGGCCGGATCCCAAGCTCCGCGCGCACCTACCACAATAGGGGCAATTTCAGCCGAGGTGACCCCGGCGATGGCTCGCGTCTCCTGCAGGGTTTTTGCATATTTTGAGAGTTTAACTTTCCTTGCAGCTGCCAAAGAGCCCTTCCCCCCTTCAAATGTCACAGCAACGTCAACAATCTTGTATTGAGTTCCGCCTCTGTTCACCAGTACCAAGTCTGGGCGCTTGTTGTCGCTGCCGAAGACTTGGTCCTCGGCCACAACTCTCCAGCCCATCGCGCAGGCCGCTCCCTTGACCGCGTCCACGATGGTGTTGTGGCGCGTGGTGATAGCGCGGTAGTTGCGCTTGCAGTGGCAGATGACGTGTGCCTGCGTCTCCCTGATCGGATTGCCAGTCTTCGGGTCTTTGCAGCCAAACCTGCAGAAACCCTCGCTTGAACTCGGGGCCCAAGGGAAGCCTCCACGGAGGCCCCGAAGAAGGTTCAGGCGTGCTCTGTGGACCCACAAGTAGTCGGTCCACCTCAGGTTTTCACCCGAACGGAGGAAGTGGGAAGATTGATCTTAGCCAAAAGGCCGAGAAGCGATAACAATTTATGAGTTTATCATTTTCCCCAATCTGAGGGGTTTTTTGGCGCCAAATTCCAGGATTTAAAAAAAAAACAAAAAAAAAACTGAATTTTTTTTTCGACATTTTGAATCGCAAAAATGCGGTGAAGCAGCGCGTGGAAATGGTTCTTTTGGGGCTTATAGGAAGCAGATTTACTTGTTTTGCAACCTACTACCAGAAATTTTCACAATTTAGCGTATTTTTTTGCGAAAATGGCATTTTCAAAAAAGTGCTAGATAGTAGATAGGGACAGAAGGAATCTGGGTCGTCGCGTCGTCCAGTAATGAACAGATACAGACAATACTATGTTTTTAAGTCAAAAAAACATCTTCTTCTTCGATATGTCTCGCGTTCAGAGCGGTCGGACATTGCTGACACCTTGAAACACGACGTTTTGCAACCCCCGGCGACGGCGCGCACCACCTCCGAACGTTTGAATTTCGCCCCGAAATACCTCCTTCGAGCCCATTGGTCGATTTCGGTCCGCGACCTTGGCGTTCGCCCAATGGTGAGAACCTCGTTTCGGCTGCGAAACAGAAGGAAAAACCACAGGTTTTGAAAGGAAATTAATGAATGCTATGTAATTCTGTGTACTTCCCTGATATATTTAACGCAACATTCATGAAGATTTTCTTTCCTAAATTCGCCTTGTCAGCAGAAATCTATTTTTTATTTCCAAAATGTGCTACAATTGACGCTACACACTACGAAATCCAGCTTTCTGAAATTCGTCAAAGTAATGCTCTTATGATTACGAAGAAAACTCTTATAATGACAAACAATGCACTTACGATCACGAACATAACACGTACTTCCATCCCGATTATTGTTGTTGGTGTGGTCGCTGGCGTTTCACATGAGAGTGGAGGGGGAACTTTGCTACGCAACACGCCGAAGCAATCAGTTTCGCCCGCGGCAGCTAGGCGAGCGGACGTGAAGACGGTCTGTCGTGTATGTAGATTAGTTTTATACGTCTTTCCAAAAGATGTGAATTATTACTGAATCAAATGGTTGTAACAAAATGTTTTGTTTTTCAGATTCTTTCGCCCGTCTCTGCGTGCCGTCACGAGCTAGCAGAAAACGAGTAAGTCCAATTTTTTTTACCATCGATTTGGTATATTCGCAAAATCTGTGGCACCACTCTCTAATCTTTGCCTTCTTCACAGAGCAATTGCAGAACGGCCCCCCACTGAGAGAATATCGGCTGTTTACGTGCGGTACGTATTTATTCGTCATTCTAAGAAATAGAAATATTGGTTCGTGTAGCGAGCGTGTGTTTCTAGTGCAGTGGCCAGCTTTAGTCAAGTGCGAAAAGCAGTGTTTTTTTTAACCGAATAGTGAAATGTGAATAATTGTTGATTTCGTCTTCTAGTGCAGTGAAATTCATTAGTTATCAGATGTATGGTGTTGTTATTTCATGCGTAATAGAAATATCATTGCAAAATGAAATATCCAGTGTAGGGAACGTGTGAGTGATTCATCATTTTATCAGCTGATTTAGACCCAGAATGTTAGGAGGTGATATTTTCGTTTCACAGGAAAGAGGAAAGGCGCTGTGCACGTGATTTTTTTCGCCTCTCTCTTCTTTGTACAACGTAATTCTCTTCGAGTTCGGTACGCAGTTGTTATCAGATATAAAGTGAGTGTTTTGAATTGTAGCGTAACGTAAATGAAAGGAAATGATTGCAAGTTATTCAATGTAATCGAGCGATAAACAGAGCGTTCGTCATTTTACTAGCATGGTCTGTTCCTTTTGAGCTCGCGTACGATGTGAGAGGAAATTGCTCATTGATTTTCGCTGCTCTCGCTCTCTGTTCTCTTTACAACAATTACCATTCTATAGCTGTGGGCATCACTTGGAAACTGTTCGCTTCCTAGAAAATAATTGTTGATTTCATGTATTAGGGCTGTGATGTGGGATTGTTATCTCGAGATAAGGTGCTGTTACTTCTTGCGCAATAGAATTGAAAGGAAATCATCTCGTGGCGTGCAATTTATACAGTGTGGTGAACGCAATCATTATACCAGCTTGTATAATCGGATTTCGTTTTATTTCGTACGTAATTGTTAGGCGTAGGAAAGTGAGATATTTTCGTTACCTCGTGAATTACGTACCAATATGTTCTCTTTGAATTCACTAGTACGAAACATTGACTATAATAGTAGATTATTTTTGTGTTCATAGTACGGAATTGTTAGTTATTGCGTAACGTCAATGAAAGGAAATGATTGCGTGGCGTGTAGTGACTGTGATAATCGTCTCATTTTACTAGCATTGTCTTGCTTTCGAGCTCGCGTACGTGATTGTTACGCGAACGATGTGGGAATTGTGCGTATGAATTTCTCAACAAAGTCTACGTGTTCTATTCGATATCTGTAAACACGATCACGAAACTATTGTTGATTTTGAGTTGTAGAGCTGTGATACGTATGAAACTGTGGGAACGGTTGATAATTATTGCGCAACAGAAATGAAAAGTAAATTCGCTGAGCATTCAGTGTAGTGAATGAATGTGATTATTTGTGAACCGCTCTCACTGGTTGCAGTTGATTTTGCCTACTTTTTCTTCGTGTTCTCTTCGAGTTCTATTAGGCGCCGCTGAGGAACAGTGATTAATTGTTGTTTTGGGGTTCTAGTGTGCAGTGATATGTAATTTATACGACCATGTATAGTAATGGGAATCGTCTGTATAAAGATCGGTAGAATGTGGTTACACCTCTTTTATTTAGTGCTCGCGTATGTGAACCGCTGGGTGAGGAAAGTGTGTTTTCTGCATTGTGTGATGAGTTGTTCTTATTACAACAATTTTTATTGTTTTTTCGGAACTTTTGGGCACAGCTACAGGAAATCGTTGTTTATTTCGTGTCTTGTACATTGAAATCATTTGTTATCATATGTAATAGTAAAGAATGAAAATCATTGCAATGTATTCTCAGCAGTGAATGTGATATCCTCAGTGATTCTTTTTCCGTTCACACAGCTCTTGTTGCAGGTATTTCTTTGAGTTTTATTCGGGTTATGTTAGGCTGAGCTGTGAAAGAGTGTGATGACTGTGGTTTATTGAAATAGTGTAAAGAAACTTAATAATTTTAGTGCGAAAGAAAACAGTGATAAACACTGTGAGGCGAGTAGTGCTGTGAGGGTGTGCGATGGCTTGCTGTAATGAATAATTGTTTATTTTGTGTGTCTTGCAATGTGATTTTGTAGTTTTTGTGTTTGATTTTTGTGTGCTGTCAATACAATCTTTGGTTATGTAGTGATAGGTTGTTAGCAATCACCACTGTGAATAACTGTGTGAATTCGTGTGTTAAAGTTTACTGTGTTAGCAGGCATGTGATACTATTTAAAGGATCTCTCTCTGTATCACAGCCCAAGTTTATTAAACATCGATATCTAAATGGAACATTTCAATAGATTTCTTAGGCTCACTCCTACGAAATGCACAGAAACAGTGATAATATAATGTGGTCATGGTGTGGGATGGGATTTGTGCAGTTCAGAGAAAGAGGGATGAAGATAACTCACAGAACAGTTTACATTTTCATTTTTGTTTGTTTGTTTGTTTGTAGTTTTTTTGCTCAGTAGACTGTAAGACGTGTGCTTCTGTTCCAGGTCTGGAGCTGCTGTTCTGTTCTGTTGGTGACCAGTGACAGTTAGTGACTAGAAGCACATACTGTTCTTGCTAGTATTCTACATTTTGTTAGAATTTTATGAATATTTGTATTATCGAGAAATAAATAAGTAAAAGTTTAATATATTATTAATTGAAACCTTCAAAATCATCCTTTTGCACTTACATCAATAGAAAGTCGTTTTCTCGTGTCATATTTTCACAGTCAGAGCAGCCAGGCAGAGCGCTGAAACAAGAGAGAGAACAAGGTATTTATTTCATGTTAATGACGGTGTATTAGCGAAATGCTCATTTGAAACTCCAGTGACGAGTGCTTCATTCCATCTGTTTGTTTGTATTCACGCGAAGTGGTGTAGAGGTTAGGAGGGGCAGTTTAGCTATTCGAAAGGTAGTTATTATAGGAAATACGGTGACTCATTTTTTTTTTTAGACGTTATTGTTTAGGGTTGGCCAGTGATTATCCCACTGATTCGGAGTACATATTTATTGACGTGAGCGGTTAAGTCGTTCTCAATGCAAGCTGTAAGAATGATGGTTTTCCCACTGTTACGTAATTCTGTGTGCCACGTACTATTCGTAAAGAGCCGATGTTAATGCAGAGAGTAGGCAAACGAGAAATGAGACGTGTAGTTTTCAAAACGGTCTCTCTATCGTGTATGTTATTACTTCCGTTTCTACAGCATCCTACGCAATGTGTATTACAAGGCGTTTTCTCCCTCTCCTTTCCGTGTGGAGGGAGAAGGATCAAAGGAAGGTGAAAATCAGTATGTGCAACCTATCGGCAAAAATATTGCACACTACGGCATATGTACGATCCAAGGACATGTGGAATGTAATCTTTTTACTTAGAAAAGTAGTGTGAATTGCGTCTTAGAGCAGAAAGTGCGCAGTTTCAGTGAAAATACTCGTTTCAATTCCACAACCGTTCGTCTCGCAAAATCACAGCGGTATATAACTCGTAATGTTTGCACTACTTGCAGTCGACATGTATTCGTTTCGTGTGTGGCACGTAGGATATGAGTGTGATGGAATTCATCTTCTTATTATGTGAGAATTAGTTCTCGTTGCCCCGCAGTTACATATATTCATGTTTTGGTTTAATGTGTACTCGGTGAAGTGAGTTTCGGGCGTAGAAAACGAGAGTGACTGTGTGTGCGAGCGTGTCATTCTGCTGTGGACGTGCAAGGTCCATTATTTCTTTTAATCATTCGGGCGCGGCGCGGCCGCAGGGAGATGGCTAGAATAATAGTTGATGCAGTGATACGCGTACGCATTACTACAGTGAAGGTGTTTTCATTTATTGCGTGACAGCAATGTTACGGCATCATATGTGCTCGGTGTTGCAATCACGTGATTTTCTTCTTCTGTTTATCATGTTCACAGCTGATGGGAGCATAATCGTCTGTCGTTTTACTATTTTGAGCCAACGAACCTGAATGTTAGGCGTAGGATACGAGAGAAATATTTTCATTTCATCGGATTAGGAAAGGCAGTTCCCGCGAATTTTCGTCTCGATCTTTCTATAACAAAAGGCGCGTGTTCAGTTCGAAATCACGAGGCACTACTACGAAACGGCTTGCTACATTGCAAACAACGGTTTATTTCGGGTCCTTTGCAGTGATGTATGTAAATAGAGATTTGGTTTTTAGTTCATTATTGCGTACCTGAAGAAAGAAAGAAATTAATTGCGTGGAGTGTAAAATATTCAATGCATTTCAAAGTGAATCTCAAACCGTTCATCGTCTAACCAGCTGATAAACGGTTTTCGTTTCGTTTTGTGCTAGCGCACGTGAATGTTAGGCGTAGGAAACGAGAGAGAGAGAGAGAGAGAGGTTTGTTTGTTTTCGTTTTATAGGAATGGGAAGGGCAGTGTACGGCAATTTCGTGTTTCTCGATCGCTCCTCTTTATGCAATATGAGTTCGCTACTACGGCGTTCACTGTAGTGAATGACAGAATGCACACATGTGATGTTTATGAACCTCTCTCACAGTTATTGTTACGACATTTTCTCGGTTTTCTCTTCGAGTTCTAGTTCTACTAGTTGAGGGTACCGAATTGTAGTTTCATTATATTTTTTTGTGCTCGCGTATGGGAGTTGCTGATAGAAGGCTTTCTTCGAGAATTTATTCGGGTTCAGTTCGGCTGAGCTGTGAAAGTGTGTGATGGCATGATACTGTAAAGTATTGAATGTTTATGTGTGCAGGGGTTAGACCGAGAGACGTTGTTGCAGGGATGTGTTATTTCGTGGATTATTGTATCTGCCTCTCTCTCTCTCTCTGTTTCCAAGAAGTGGGGGGAAAAGGGCGTGGGATGTAATTCAAAAATGTTTGAACGCGGTCAGGGCAGTGTTTCACTGAAGAAATAAAAGAAGGTGAAAATCAGAATGTGTAACCTCTCGGCAAAAACTATGGCATATGTATTAACCGAAGGTCGAGTGCTGCATGACTTTTCGTTTTGGGCGATTCTATTTACTAACAAAAGTAGTGTTAATTGCGTCTCAAAGCAGAAAGTGCACCGTTGCAGTGAAAATGCTCGTTTCAATTCCACAACCGTTCGTCTCGCAAAATCACAGCGGTATATAACTCGTAATGTTTGCACTACTTGCAGTCGACATGTATTCGTTTCGTGTGTGGCACGTAGGATATGAGTGTGATGGAATTCATCTTCTTATAATGTGAAAACTAGTTCTCCTTGCCCCGCAGTTACATATATTCTTGTTTTGGTTTATTGCGTACTCGGTGAAGTGAGTGTCGGGCGTAGAAAACGAGAGTGACTGTGTGTGTGCGTGCGTGTCATACTGCTGCGGACGTGCAAGGTCCATTATTTCTTTTAATCATTCGGGCGTGGCTAGGCCTCAGGGAGATGGCTAGAATAATAGTTGATGCAGTGATACGCGTACGCATTACTACAGTGAAGGTGTTTTCATTTATTGCGTGATAGCAATGTTACGGCATCATATGTGCTCGGTTTTGCAATCACGTGATTTTCTTCTTCTGTTTATCATGTTCACAGCTGATGGGAGCATAATCGTCTGTCGTTTTACTGTTTTGAGCCAACGAACCTGAATGTTAGGCGTAGGATACGAGAGAAATATTTTCATTTCATCGGATTAGGAAAGGCAGTTCCCGCGAATTTTCGTCTCGATCTTTTTATAACAAAAGGCGCGTGTTCAGTTCGAAATTACAAGGCACTACTACGAAACGGCTTGCTACATTGCAAACAACGGTTTATTTCGGGTCCTTTGCAGTGATGTATGTAAATAGAGATTTGGTTTTTAGTTCATTATTACGTACCTTAAGAGACAGAAAATAATTGCGTGGAGTGTAAAATATTCAATGTAGTGAATGCATTTCAAAGTGATTCTCATTCCGTTCATCGTCTAACCAGCTGATAATCGGTTTTCGTTTTGTTTAGTGCTAGCGTACGTGAAT
This sequence comes from Teleogryllus occipitalis, assembly GCA_011170035.1. Taxonomy (NCBI): domain Eukaryota; kingdom Metazoa; phylum Arthropoda; class Insecta; order Orthoptera; family Gryllidae; genus Teleogryllus; species Teleogryllus occipitalis. The sequence goes on along the minus strand of BLKR01013110.1, from coordinate 16 downwards.
GTTAGGCGTAGGAAAG
>BLKR01013109.1:0-13651 GCA_011170035.1 Teleogryllus occipitalis | reverse complement strand
TATATATATATATATATATATATATATATATATATATATATATATATATTGATCAATATCAACAATAACTCAACAAATTCCAACGAATCTGACCTTTAGAGAGTTGCTTATGTACTCTAACTGGGAAACAATGGAGAGAAGTTGCTAAAAAAATCGTAGTAGCTAAAAATGGAAATGAGATGAGAGAAAAATAATACATATTACTTACATGAAATTCATTAGGAATAAAATCTGTCAATCGACCATAATGCAGAACTTGTTCTAGATTAATTTCTTTTGAGAACTTTGGGCTTTTTAGAATAGGAGTTGGAATGTGACTTGGTTTCTTTTGAAAAATATTAGAGTTCCCAAATAGTGTTGAAAAAGTTTCGAGAAATGTTTTTCATTAATAATTTTAGATAGTCTGATGATCTTTTGTCGATAGAACGTTTTCATAAATATCAGTTGCAATGCTGAAATGTAATCAGGGAGCCTGGGTATATCTAACATGTATTAAAAATAATATGAGATTTTATATTTTTCTTTTCAGACATGATCCAATAACTGTAACAAGAAACAGGTTGATTTTGGCTTCTCAACGTGTTACCATTTGTAAGAGAGACAAATGTCAGCATGATAGGTTTTAAATTCTGTGGAGAATGTGTGAGCTAACTGGGAAATAGGCTGTTTCTAGTAGTGCAATGTATGCGTAAGGAGGTTCAGAGTAGCTCCCTCCCTATTAACTTACTGTCACATTCATATTCCTCCTCGGTACACCAGACTCAGGTGGAAAGATCAGGTGGATTCATTTGCCACGTTGTCAGATGCTAAATATTTCATTGTGGAAAAGTGACACAAACTAACGGCCTAATATCAACATCATGATTCTGGAGAATGCCACACAGTTTGCTTAATAGTATCATGCCGCCTTGTTGACTGTGACTCTCATTAGTAGGGATAGGGGTCATGAAGAAATGGGAGCCAGCGGTAAACTATCGATAAATATTGTAAACAAACCATATTGAAAGGCATAAATATATGCTTCTACCTACAATTAGTCATGATAACTACTGCCAGTTGATCACAGCCAGCCAAAGAGAGACAATTTCCTGGGGTCAGTATCTGTACTTAAGATACGGATTAAGGAAGTAAAAAAGTAAGTACGACAGAATATTTAGAATTTACTTCTCCACTAGCATAGCTTTGCAATGAGTAATACAATGATTCATCATATTTGTTTTGGAGAGGATAAAAATGGCATGAGCATCAGCCAACTAGAATTCCGCATTCTGAGGAAAAACAAACGCTACCGACCGGCTATCTGCCGCGCAGTGTTATACGCTCGAACGCTTTCTGTGTGCGGTTGCCTCTGGAGGAGCATTGATATGCTCCTCCAAATGGCAAATGTAGCTCAGGGCATCAAATGATGTCACCGCAGTGCCTCTGGCTGGAAGGTCCTGGAGTTCGAGTCTGGACGGTGGCAGGTATTTCGACAACAGCTCTATAGCCGTTGTCAGGAGAAGACTTCTAGCGGCCGGCTGCCCTGATCCGCAGTTTCTCTGATAAACATCATGCGAATGCCGGAGGAGTACCCTCAAACAGGGATCACGAAAACCATGAAAGAGCTCCTGCATTGGCTGGGTGTCTGGATTTCTTTCCTGCAGTTTTATTGGATTAGGTGGCTCAGTGCATCAACTGACGTCACTTCAATGCCTCTGACTCGAAGGCCTAGGGTTCGATTCCCGACGGCGACAGAATTTTCGACACTAGCTAAATAGCTAGGAGGCAGCTGTCTGGAGGAGCATTCTAGTGGCCGGATACTGTGATGGGCACTTTTCTGTGGTTTCTCAGTTCAACGCCAAGCGAATGCCGGAGAAATATCCTAAAAAGGGCGCTGCGAACCTTCCTTGCTTTTCCTTGTCCTATCCTCACCCCTTAATGACACACACGCATACACACTTACGTGCACTACACTATCACACATGATGGGAGCGTGAACCTGGTCTCATCTGAGGCGGTGCTGAAGATACCGGTTTCGGAATAACCCGCAAGCCGGCGTGTAGGTCAGCGTCGGATTTTATCATCCAGCGGGAAGACCACATGCATCTCCCGTTGCAAAAGATTCACCTTATTTAAAACATTAATCCCCATAGCAGTTGACTCGTCCGAAAAGCGAAATAATTAACCAATCAGTTATTCTATAGTCTTCGGTCCGATGGGTCGCGGGTTCGAGTCCCGCCTTGGGCATGGCTGTTTGTCCCTTGACTTTGTATGTATGTGTTGTCGCGGAGGGCCTCGCGTTCTGCTGACCCTAGATCAGAGAAGCCCGCAAGTGTGTTGGTGTCTAGTGTATGGTCGAATATGCGTCCCATCGGGGCGTAAAGGGTAACCGGCTGTCGGCTGGATAAAAGCCCTAGATTAAAAAAAAAGTTATTCTATAGTAGTGGCTACAACCTTCAGGGCGCAGCGACCTTACCCGCTCGCTTCCGACTTTGCGCGCTTTATCGCCACCAAAAACTCTTCTTTAGAGCAACTTTTCCTTCAGAAGGAATGCGCCTATCCATGATTTTAACAAATTCTTCCATTCGTTATTTTGCAACACTTTTAAGAGTGAGAGAGCTCACAAATATTTTTGAAAATAACACATTTGGCAAGAGGCTATTTCCACACTCCTACTATCTTGAGAAAATGGAGTTAAGTCCAGATTTAACTTGTGAGATACGCGCATATAATGTCTTCAATTTCAGAAAAAAAGATTTGATTAGATTTTGAACATCAAGTATCACTATGTCAACTGACTGATAAACCATCATACTCTAGGATTTTAAATTTCATTCATAAAGTTGACAATGTCTTCCCTCTTGATCCCTGGTTTCAGCACGTTCTAGGTTTTGAAATCATCTACGTCAGTGGAACTTTCTCTGATTTTAACTACAGTTGATAGTCAGGAAGCTAAAAGGAAAGGATACAACTAGAAGGTTCCAGATGACTCAGAATATGGAACAGAAATGCACTGTGATTGAATACTCGCAAAATTTAGTATCAAAACGTTGAAGTTAATTTACTCAAATTCTTTTTTTAAAATTTAGGTACATTTATCTCCGCGAAAAATATAAATATATGCTTCATATTTTACAGCACTATCTACAAAGTTTGTAAAAACATAATTAGCAATAAAACTACCGATGGGTTTGCCATTAAATGTAAAAAATATATCTAAAAAATATTTAATTTTTTCATAATTTAATAAAAATCCCTGTTCAAAAATGAATATTATTGTATATAAGATTTTTGAGCTGATTTGCATTAAAGAAGATTTAAATGTTTAATACTAAAAAAATCAACCATGTAAGTAAAATATTTTTTGAGTACCTAAAAAACACGAAATCAACATGGGCAAGATAGGGATGTCCTTCTTCCCTGAAAACGATGAGTTATATAAAACGTACCACTTCAAATAGATCAAATAAGATTCATAGAACTTAATGAATTAAATTTTAAGGGTTTCTAATCGCGTCTGATGTTAAACGAGACATTTTTAATAATTTTTGTAAGCTATAATTATTACTTTCTCGCCTAAATTGAAAATATTGTAATTGTGCGCCGGAAAACGCCGATTTTTAGGATGAAATATATTTTTCCCCACATAGAATAACTAATGGAAAATTTATTTTAAAGTCAGGGTATAATTTACTCTCTTCCACTGTTTTGAAGTCAATATTTTATTTAGAAGAAATATTAGTGCAATGTTCCTTACGATTCTGAATCATATCTTAACGGCAACGGGAAGAAACATGCCATCACGCCGTGTTTCCAACTTCTGCACCATTAATTCATTAATTAAAGTTGTTAAATAGTGATTCAAGTCCGCAAAAAAGTATGATTTAACATTTCTTTCAAAAAATAATGTTTAGAATGAATCAAAATATCTACAAAGTATTCTTAGTATTTTGATGTACACACAGCACTGTTCTAGATATTACGATAGCTCGTAGATGTTGTAAGTAAAATAGCTTGTATAATATTCACGATATTTTGTTCCATCTGGAGCCCTGTATATAAGAAAGACCTTAAGCTGTGGATATGTTGCAAATAATCAATAGCGTGTCGTTCGGCCATTCAATTTCATATCTAGTTGGAGAAAATACCAAAACTCATACCGGTCGTATGTCTCTCCTTGTACCCAGAAAAACCTTATACTTCCACCTAAATGCTACTGACATAATTAATTTCATTTTGTGTGACGAAATACTCGGAATGAATTAGGCACCGGCGTATTTGCTCAATCTGACACCGAAGAATGCCAATTTCCAATACTCGCGTAGGATTGCGACCGCAGGCGTACGTCACATTCCATGCTCACCATGCCATTTCCAGCTCCGAAAGCGTGCTTCACAAGGCAACTAGAGCGCTCGATATGAAATATATTATTTTAGTTTGCCCCAGGGAACGCGAGTGTAAAAATTGCATGCAGATACAGGACTGACAGATTTTCAAATCGTATTTGACAGCCAATCAATCAGCTAGCTATGGCAGAGAACAAAGGAGGGAGAGATACAAGCATTCAAAGGACCGCTTTCATGTGAAACACGTCAAATTTTGTTATATGCTAACAGCAACAATTTCGGGAACGCAATTAAAATATAATTTCAATTGGAGAAGAAACTGCAATTTAGCAAGGCCCACAGAGGTTAATAAAGCGTTAAATTATGTTTAACGCCTGCCAGACTTTTGTTTGGAAATGATAGAACGTGGCGCTGGCAGCCAGGTCACGTTGCCTGTAAGAGCGTCCCCCATATCAGACACGACGTCGTCACGGCTGGATAACGAATTCATTTGCCACTAATTGGATTAGCGAGCGGGTTTGCCAGCGGTCCGACCGAGATGGAACCCGGCTCTGGTCCCGTCGACCCTCTCGCCTGTATCGGAGAAACACAGAGGGGAGAGAGCCGGCTCCTTTTTCGGGTTTCTCTCGGAATTATGAGGTTTCCTTAGAAGCTGGAAAGAAATAATTAATTTCGAAATGAAATAGGGGCAGCAACGCGGAGCCGTTTCAGCTATAAAGACTGCGAGAATTTTAATTTTATTTGTGTTTCTCGGCTTAACTTTTTTGGGGGGAGGCTCAGTCCTTTTAACAGTGGACAAGAAATGAAAGAGTGAGGTACTAATGAGGAAATTGAAGAACAGTAAATTGCAGTTTAAAAGCAAAGGATATTTTCTCACCATACATATGCTTCGAAAACGAGAAGTTTCCTTCATCGTACTAATGTTCTATTACAAAACAGTAAGAAGAGCTTTGGATTGTTACAGCTGGCTTCATGCTCATGAAAAAAACTGTTTTGTTGTGACTGTGAAGGACAATGAAAGAGTTATTTCGAAAAAAATACTTCAGGAATTTTCAGCGCCCATTTCCTTGCTTATATAATTTGTTCTATGATATAATTGACAAATGTTAGACGAGAATTTAGGCTTAAACAAACAATGTTATTTTCTTTTTCTGCCTTCTGCTAGAGCTAAGCTATACACATTCAATTGAAATTTCAGTAAATGACATACTAACATTGTTTTAAACAACTTATTTCAAACGCGATGCAATTTATTGTAATAAAGAAGTCTTATTTGAGTTAAGAAATAACAATTTTTATGTATTCTGTGTATTATCGAAACTAATAACAGTAACAGAAACAGCCATTCAATGTTTAAAAAATGTAGACTTAACGTATTTTTCTACATCATTCGTACAATTAGATATAGAAAATACAATTATTGTTCCTTTGAACAATTTTTAAGATTTATAGGTTCTTCATTCTTTCAATTTTCACCATCTTCTCGATGTCAACATCCAAGAAATTAATAAATCAACCTAATTTTGAAGTTCATTTGTGGTCAGATTGAATTATGTGCATCAAAATATCCCAGTTACGAATTCTGCAGTGATTTTGGTCGTATCAGCGGAATATGTGATTTGTTGAAGCTTTGTAATCGATGACATAAAACAACATTTCGGTGTTAGGCGTAATCATGGAGTATGGGGATATCAATTTTGACTGCAACATCATACTATAGGTCATGTATGTATTTCCCTTTCACCGATGCTTTATCACAATCGTGTGAATCACTGATATTTACTTCTCCCAAATATCAAAGAGTGAATATTGCCTTGTCCAGTCGAGTGATTTGATACAACCCGTTGCACAATAGTTGCCCCCGCTCTTCTAACTACAATGTACGTTTTTAATAAATACTTTTCCCATTCTTGTTGAGACAGCTTAAGTTTGATTACAACACAACAAAAATGCGCTTAAGAAGAAATACTTATCATTGTTATCCGAATGCACTCAAGATAAAACGACCGCGAAAAATAATAAATAACAACCACAAGCTTTTTTGAAGGAAGCAAAAAGAGACGCAAAATGTCGCAGTACATTGGAAAGGAAGAGGAGCTCTACGAGAAGCCAAAAAGAAATCACGACGAAAAAGTCTTTCAATTACGTGACTAGAGATCACACAAGAAGTTCCCATCATTTTTCTACCACAGGGTCTCTCGTTCCAGCAACACTCTTACTCATTGCACCAAAGCCAACACGGTATAGCAGCTAACGCATCCCGACAACTTTCATCTCAGATGTCGCCAGGAAGGGGAAGAGTCTAATAAATTTAGCGTCTCGGCAATACGCGAAAACCGCAATAAATTACGAATTTTTATATCAATATCTTGCGACTCCTCTTCAGAGACCGGCGGCAGCAACTGTGAGGGGCGACAGATCCCGACAGAACCCTCGGAGACGCTCGGTGAAAGGGGGGGAGACAGCGACAGGAAGAGGCAATATTGCAGAGTAATATCAGGCGTTTATAATACACGTCGCAGCACAATATGGCTGTGGAGGGGCGGAGGCGGTACCGCCGACCGCCTGTGGTTGCCTGCAGAAATGGCCGCAAAGGTGAAGACTGGCGCTGCAAGACGCACCATTCGCTCACTCATTCCAGTCGGGAGCTTAGAGCTTGTCCCGGATGAGGCGGTGCCCCGTTGGTGGGGGTTGGCGAAAATCCCTGCAAGCCGACATGAATGTAGACGCCGGATCTCACCATACAGATCACCTCCACATACCGACGGGGGAAACATGCACTGCACTTACGGGATTAATGTCCTTAGAAGTTGACGCGTCCGGTATCACTAATCAATCAATCAATCAATTCGCTCATTCATACTCGGTAGAATGTTTGTCTTGTGATTCCAGGGCTGAAAATTACGAAGTATAATAATGCTTCGACCGTGATATTCTAAACGCGCTTGCGGTGCTATTACGAGTCAAATTCTTTAGACGTAAATTATGAATTTTCACTCTTTTTTTTTTGCTTCTTTTGAATAAAGTAAGAATTTTTCACATAAACTAGAACAATTCTCCTGCTTACCTCTTATGAGCAGAAAATTCTTTTTAGAATTCTCTCTGGTCTAGTTTCGGAGCTTCCACGACTGCACTCGTAGATGGTTCGGGGAGAAATAAGAAAGAGTGATATTTCCGTGGGTCTACATCGACTCTATCGATTTCTGCTATCGACTCCATCGGATCACTCCCACCGTCGAAGCAGTTATGCAGGCGGCTGTTTGTGGATGTACAGGGTATGTTGTATGGTTACAGTATCAGTATCAACCCGAAAGTAGTTGAAGAATTAAAAAAAATAAATTTAGAGTAGTAAATTTAATGAAATATCAACTTCACTAGTTAATTTAAAAAATTTAAATAATTTAAAACGACTGTAAGATGTGTTAATGTGATATATTTTGTTGATTTATGAATATGCAATAAATTATTTTGTTACTTGCGCATACCTTCAACGTAATGATCGTTTATAAATAGGGCATTACTTTATGTATCAAAGTACTTAAAAGAATTATAATAATAGGCAAAAGTATCTGTGTCCTATTGTTTAGTACAAATAAAAATTCAAGTGCAAGGAAATATATTCGTACTTTCACAAATGTGTGTTTAACTACGCTCTGGGAACAAAAGATAAATGATTTATAGATACTTCGAATTCAAATACTTCATTGCTTGCACCACACCGCAATATACAAATTGACTTCTTTTAGAGAAATTGGTAATTTATTCTTGTAAAGTGGCTATATCAACTTCTGTCACCATGCCAATGAAACGTTGACGGTGTTAACAAGGTGACAAAAGGAGAACGACTTCTAGAATGCCTCCAGCATTCCCGTGTGAATATGGTCCGATCTCCACGGGAGATTTTAAAAGGGCGTTCTTTTGCCACGAGTAAGGGGTGCTTCAGAGCCGAAGAGGATTCGAAGGATGGAATAATTTCTGTGTAATGGGTAGAAGAAAGGCCTTTGAACAAAAATATTATGTAAATGCTTACGAACGTGTGTAATGATGTTTTCGGAAATATTGTGTTGGCCTCCACCTAATTAATATAATACATCAAAAGCGCGTAATGAAATGAAAATATTTTCATATAATTTGATAATATATCATTTTTATTTTGATTGTTAAAAGACATTGATAACTGATTTTTAACAAATTAGAATACAATATGGCAATGATATAAATGATATCCCAAATTGTGTCTGGCTTGTATTTCTCTGCGATAAGAACTAATATTTATTGCATTTTATAATAATTATACTAAAGAGGTTTATAACAAAATATAAACTTTTATTGCCAAATTTTCTCTATTTTACGAACTTAAATGAGTTAAGAAAAAATAAAATATGAAATGAAATTTTTCGGCAACGCCTTCAAATGTAACGAAATTCTTAATACACAGAAAATAATCATATAACGATGGCAATCAATAAAACTAGAAAGATTTGTATACTTTACACTTATCATAACTTAAGAAATCGTGTTAAAAACATCAAGAAAATTTAGGAGCGATATTAGGCTGCCTGGAGGGTTCCAGGGTCCAGCACACGCACTGAAAATAAAAAATCCAGTCCCGTGATATTTGGATACAAGTACTTTTAACTGAAACGTACGTTCTTCATTATGTAAAACACACAATACTTTTTAAAGTTTTAATTTTCTTTCATCCAAACTAAATAATCTCTATCTGATTTAATGAAACATAAAATCACTCAATGCAAAAGAATTAAAGAGATCAATTTCTAACACTAAAAATTCATCCAAAGAATAAAACGACAATTTGCAAAAGCAAAAAGTGTAGGTTTACTAGTTACAGAATATTACAAAATGTTCGTCAACAACTCTGACAGAAATTTCCTTAACTTTGAAATGTACTGATGTGTATTCATCGACACATGGTTAAAGCTAAGAATACAGTATTTTCCTTTATTAGAATTTCTTTCTACATTTTTAACGTGTCAACATTTTAATTTTATATTGTCATTAACTCATTCATACACTACCCGTAATATTAATACGTGCTTGCTGCTTTTTGGTTCAGACTTAACGTGTCCGATTAGGAAGTGCGGAAGAATAACAAACTGCTTTTTATGGTAATGGGGTCTTTTAAACGACGTAGATCTAATCTTAAATCTCTTAATTTCTTTCCTCTTGTTCTCTCTCTCCCAGGTTGGAAAAAGCTTCATGTTTTATGGAAATCAAGGCAATGGAAATGAAGACATATCTAGTCGGAAATGAAACGGGTTCCTTTTCTTCCATCGGCTCATGGACGTCGAGCGCATCCGCTGTGTGATGCTGTTACAGGAAGAGACACTTAATTACAACCCTGTTACCAAAATACGTAGCAAAGGAACGGTACGAATAGCCTCCTCTGCATGAGAACGCGATTTGCATCGCGATCGGAACAATATCTAGACCCTATTTTAAAGCAAACACACACACACACACACACACACACACACACAAATACTTCCTGGTAGAATGTAAAACCCTTTTCGTTTCTTTCATAAACCTTTTTTCTAATAAAGAAACTTAAATGATAACAATGTATTTTGAACGTGAAATCAAAACGGTCTATATGAAGTAACTACAAATCAATAGTTGCACACGGTAGTAAAATAAAGTATTGAACAAAATAATCGATTTTTCTGCTTCAATTGTCCAAATTAATTCTAACTGCAATCATTAACCACGTTTTTAACATACAAAAAAAATAAAAAATCCGTTTAAAGTAAATTACATAATAATAATAATAATAATAATAATAATAATAATAATAATAATAATAATAATAATAATAATGTATTAAAAAGTACACTACGTGCGGGAAAGATACTTGAAATTTAGTGCACTTTGGTAGATAAATATTTTTTCCTTGAATCAATATCTGATACAATGTAAGCATTGCGTATAATATTTAATATGCGATCTGTAAGTCTCGTATGATTTATTCAGCATTAAGTTTACTATTGTGTTTCCTCGATGTACTTTACAATTTCTTACATCTGCATTTAAAATAATAGAAACGATACTATCTCATTAGCATTCTACTCAATATGTGACGAAAGTTTCGTAATCAATCGCATTTGTTTGGTATTGGGCATGCAGAAAAATCGAGATCTCTGCAATTACGGCTTTTTGTTTTAGAAATCCAGAAGAGTATAAAGGCAGAATATTTGAAAAGCTTAGTGTTGCAACAGAAGTCACAATATTAGTGATGTAACAGACATAACAAAACTTGAGTAATTAGTAGTATACGTTTATTTATGAAATACATCTTGAAATTGAGTGAGTACGCTAAATATACACGACCCAATATCAGATGAGAGATACACCTCATTGAACGCGAAAAGAAACAATTGCGTGGAGGAGAGTGTAAAGTGAATCGACTGAGGTTCGGAATGAAATCTAGAACGTAATATCGATGACTGACGTTCCCTAAGACAATCCAACAAAGCAGTTACGGAATCATGGATCCACAGCAATGTGGATAGAACGTGGTTTATGACTAAGGAGAAAATGTTTAATGCAATACCTTCTCAATCCTGTAACAGCTTCTAGTTACAAAGAACACAATAACGAAAACAAATTGTCACTCGAACAATTTGCTATAATTTGATAATGTAATTATAACAAAGGGAACGCCCTGATAAGATGGTAAAAAGATCCCCTAAACCAAATGACGTATGAGTGATTACAATATAATTCTAACACAAAAATAATATTTTTGAAAGTTTTTTTAGCCCCCGTGTCACCATCCACATCTCTCTAGAGCCAAAAACATGTTTTTTGGTTTTTAATTTTTTTCAGCAACTTAACACTATTTTATCTGACTGAAAGAATACGAAAAATAGTGGAAAATAAGAAAACAGTTTATACTATCAGAAAACAATTGATATTTTCTCAGACGTAAATTCAAACACATAAAAATATTTTTGAAAAAAAAATTATTTTTATTGTTTCTTAGAATCATGGAACAGACTCAAAAAAATCTCAAACGTTCATCTTAAAACACAAATTGTTACGTTTTTCAGATTTTTTTCATTGCTGGGCTGCAGTTAAAAAAATAAAAACCATTTCCAACCTTTAAATCGCCTTGACTTTAAATAAACTTTGAAAATGACTGCAACGATTCTGTGCATTTATTTTAGTGTTTATTATACATTTGCATAAATTTTTGTGGCACCCAGTAATACTTTGGTTTTGGAATTTAGTTACAAACTATCATTTTTTAATCTTTCTAATCCTTTGCATAAGTATTTCGTACGCTGAGGGAAGACTACAGTTTTTGGCAGTTTATAAGAAACCATCGACATAAAACCTTGGAAGTGTGATACTGGTTGATACAGAATTATTTTATATTTTTGTCAAACATATTTTTTTGTGTTTGAATTTGGGTCTGAGAAAATATCAAAAACTATTTTTTTACAGTATAAATCGTTTTCTTATTTTTTGTATTCTTACAGTCAGATAAAATAGTGTTAAGTTTGTGAAAAAAATTAAAAACCAAAAAACATGTTTTTGGCTCTAGAGAGATGTGGAAGGTGGCACGGGGGCTAAAAGACCTATCAAAAATATTATTTTTGTGTTAGAATTATAATGTAACCACTCGTACGTCATTTTGTTGAGGGGAACTTTTTACCATCTTATCCGGGAGTACCCTTAGAAGCAATAAAATCGTGTTGAGATGAACGATATTATTGATAGCGAATGAAATTAGCTGAAATCAATACAAGTAAAATAGGTGAACTAAACATCTCTAATAATTCAATTCAATGATTTTACGTTGCGAGAGAGAGATCATTAGGCCTGTTCTTCCGTTTGATAACGCAAATTTTGCAATGCTTCTTTCACCATGTAGCGAAGAAAGAATGGAATACTCGTGCACGAAACATACGATTTGAATTTAGCTTAGAGAGTTCTATTCGGCTTGATATTTTTCTGCAGTAAATCTACGACACGAAACAGTCAGCTTTACTTCCCCTCCGAAGAAAGGGATGCGAAATATTTTTCGCCCTTAAAAACCCACGGCTTTGAATGGGTTCTCATCCATAAACTTAGGTTCAACATCCCGATACGCCAACCATAATACCACCGATGCCGACTCTGCAGCAACAATTGACATGTTGGTAAAAACCTAATTTGTTTCCCTGCGAATCACCTGTAAACGAGCTTCGCTCATGTGTGGAGGCGAGTGGGCGTGCGCAATCCCAGAACGCAGTTGGACGTTGCTGCGATGACAGCAGAGGCAATAAAACGAGACGACACTGAGGAGACGGCGAGACGGGGTGGCGGGAGCGGTGAGCAACGGCAGGGTCGGGCGAGGGAGCAGGCGACGGGGAGCTGTTGGGCCCTGCGGTGCAGCCGGGACGCGAGAGCGTGAAATGGTGTAGTATTCGGCGAGAAGGCGGGCTGAGGAATGGCATCGAGTTCTATGAGCGCACGGGCAGGGAGACAGACAGAATGGGAGAGAGGATGAAAAGGCAAATACCTTTTGAAGTGGTTTTAGTTAGGGAAGTAGATAGACATGGGGAAGGAAGACTGAACGGTTAGGCAGTGTATGTGAAAGTAGGAGAGTAGATAGGTTAATAGGAATATGAGGAAGAATGAGAGGTAGATTTGTAGATGAACAAATGATGTATGAGATGACGGGTAACGCGATTATACTGACTCCATAGGAATGCAAGTGAAAAAAAAGAATGCGTGGAAATGGTGGGTGTGGGAGAGAATGCGAACTCGAAGTAGAGTGAGTGGGAAAGTGAGAGAGAGAATAAGTAAGAAATTGAGTATGAGACCAAGTGGGAGGGTGATTAGGTGAGTGAATGGGAGAGTGATTTGGCGAGCGAGTGGAGGAGAGAGTGAAGAGAGAGAGAGTGGGAAGAGAGTGGGAATAGTGTGGGGAGAGAATGGAAAAACAGTGGGAGGAAGTGAGATGAATGAGCGGGAGAGTGAGTGCAGAGGACAGAGAGCGTGAGCGGGTGCAAGTAGGAGCGAGTGGAAGCGAGCAGAAGTTCACGCTGGCAGTTGAGAGCAGGCGTGAGTGAGCGCGCGGGCACGGCGAGGGCCGGGAGGCAGCAAGCAGACGGACGAGTTGACGGGCAGCCTGCAGGTCGAGCGGACAGGCGAGCGAGCGCGCGGGCAGACCGCCGGGCGGGCAGGCGCCGCCAGAGCTTTTTCGAGGGAGCGAGTTGTCACCCGTCACGCAATTTGCACTCGCATGCTGCCCTGCCCTTCCTAGTCCCGCCCCGCCCCGCCCCACCCCGCCCCACCCCACCCCGCCCCACCCCGCC